>OVBA01005402.1:0-19988 GCA_900406435.1 Lepidium aucheri
AAAATATGTGTTTTATCGATAATGTATAACACATCAAAATTAAACATAGATTTTAAACCTAAATAAATATAGGTACAAAACCCTAAATAAATACGGGTCTAAAAATTAAGTTATAAACAAGTCTAAAACATAAATGAACATGAGTCAAAACGTAAATGACACGAGTCAAAAAAATTATATGTAAAATTGTAATGTATCAAAAATTAAGTATACAGAAATAAAATAAAATAAAAAGTAATCTATTGTCGTATACAATAAACACCGGTGATCACTATAAATTTATTTTTAATATATCAGATATATATATATAATTAAGTAATTAATAAATTTACACATATAAATCAAACCATAAATAAATAATAAAACAAGCAAATATTACTTAACACGTGCATAACACGAGACATCATCTAGTTTCTATAATACTATTTGTTTTAAAAATTATTAACAAACCTGTGAAAATTTAAGCAAAATTTGTTTGATTCTATATGTAATTATGAAGAAATCGATTGTTTACCTGTTTCAATATACAAGTATTCAACTGTGTTTTTGTTAGGTCACCATTGTATGTGTTTCTATTAGTTAGCTTCTCAAAAGCGTTTCATAAAAATTCTCTGGTTCCTTGGTTCATCTTTGTTTTGTTTTTTGTTTTTTTTTTCAATTTAACTCAATTATAAAAAAAGTACACAAAAGTATACAGAAGATGAACATTATTTACAAAAGCCTGATTCCTATCCAAATTCCTGCCACTACAGGCTAATGAATCAGTTTTGTAATTAAGGGCACGAGGGATTAACACCAGAGAGCAAATACGAAAAGAACTCCTAAGTCGTGCAAAATCATGTAAATAAGGTTGAAAAGCTGACAATGCGGAGGGATCTGTAATTATCTTTCACCAAACTAACACAATCCGCTAAGAATTCCACCTCCAAGAGGTGAAATCCCGCCATACTCGCCATAGCCCAAAGGAGCGCTTCAACTCTGCGTGTAGTGGAGAAAGGCTGCATCTAATACTTTGAGCACCTAAATTTACGCCTCTGCACTAATAAGGAAAACAATACCAACCTAAACCTGTACAAAGATCGGAGTCTTTCCAAGACGCATCAACCATGCATTTATACCATGTGAACGCCAGATTTGCAGAAATAAGCCTAAACATTGAGGCATTATTTGTGTTTATATAAGGTAGCAACTCTCCCTTCAGATTCCTATTATCTTTATGTGCTAGGGCCCATACATTGGCCTCAGCTTCGACATCCAAAAAATGTCTCTGGAATCTTTATCGTTATTATTAAAACACTTGTCATTCTTTGCTTTCCAAAAGTACAATAAAATCCATGTTCATTAATAAGTTTTTTTTTTCAACAATTGGATCGATAAGACCGAATCCATAACTTAGCTCACATTTTAAAATCTCTTTTAATTCTACTAGTGTAGTGGGGAGGAATCGAATCCCGGTGCCCTGAATCATTAGCTGGATCATCTAACCACCAAACTGAAAGTAACTTGACTGTTAATTAATAAGTTTACCTTAGTTAATTAATAAGTTTTTAAAAAATTGTATACATTTAATCTGGAATATGGGTTTATCAAAAACAATATATTAGCATTTGCTTCTTCTTTTTTTCTTTCTTTATTTTTGTAAAAAGTTTACCATTTAAATTCATAAAATAGACAAAAGAGTTTAGGAGCCCATTAAGAGACCCAGATACACAGACGAAGGAAACAACTCTCTAAACAATGCTAAGGATAATGGGAAAGTGTTGTTCGGCCCATATGTATATTTATTAGCGTATACTTTATTATATATTCTATTATATAAAATTAGATTTCAAAGTTACTAAGGATAATTCTACGTGCCAAAATTCAATAATTACAATAATTAGATATTATTCTGTATCTATTTTATTTTTTTTAAAAAAAGATAAAACAGTTTTAAAAATAGATTTTTTCAATTTAGTTTTATCACAAAATAATTATCTTTGATCCTAATCCCAACCGAATGTAATTATCTAAATATTTCCTAAAGTAGATGATGTCCCGTGCTATGCACGAGTTAGGTAATATTTGTTTAGTTTATTTATTTATTTTATGATTTGATGTGTATGCGTAAATTTATTAATATATGAGTAGAAGTACGGTATTTCCAATTGCAAAAGAAACTTGTAGGTTTGTAATGATTTTTGTACTTCCTTCTTCAAGATATTTTTCAAATTTACGAACCAGTTCCTTCTTCACATTACAGTGAATTTTATCACCCTAAAATATATACCAATTAATTAGAAAATATTTTGAATCATTATAAAAGTATTCATATAAATAATTGCTAATAACATACCTTAAAATCACAAAGAACCATATCAATTATTTGACCATGTTCTTTAGTGTATATTTTCCAGAGTTTTAGAATTTTAACTTTAATTCTCCAGGTTTCTTTGTTGGGTTTTAACGAAGAAATTTCAGAGAAAGACATCATGAAGAAAAACAAAGTTCGAGAGAAAAAAAACTTCTAGAATTGATTATGTTGTTAAATTTTTCTAGGGATGTCTTTTTATAGACTTTTGTAAATTTGTATTCTGCTAGGATAAAAATATCTTTTATTTGATTTTTTCTAAATATAAGGTATTTGGTTAATTATTGAATTAATGTTCTTGAACATAAATGGACTTCCCTGGGATTTATTTACTAAAGGGTAGTTCTTTGAGTCAGTGGATGTTACAACGCATTAATAAATTTGTTTTTGAGTCAATTTTCTCAGTTTTTATTGGCTCAAGGCTCGTCTTTACTTGATCTAGGATGTGTGATGTATATGCCATCCCAAAGTGATTTATAGTTTAAATAATAAACTAAATCTATTTAATTAAAGATTTTATCATAATCTTAACAAATTATAATTCAACCAAATCTATTAAATTAATAAAATCTATTAATTAAGTCAATCAACTTCAACTAATTTGTCTTCACGAAATCTATCCAATTAAGGAACTAATCGAAGTAATGAAATATATTGAATCAAAATAATAAAATCTATTTTAATAAATATCTTTAATTCAACCTATTAGGAAATCTATTGAATTGATTAAATTCATGTAGTTCAGCCAATAAAATCGTAATAATTAAAGAAATATCTTTAATTTAACTAATAAAATTCATGTAATTTAGCCAATAAAATTGTAATAATTAAGAAATTCTCTTTAATTCAACCAATAGCAAAATTTGTTAAGAATCTTATCATAATCTAGTGAATTAGTTAATCCATGTAGTTTAACCAATTAAATCGTAACAATTTAAATTTATTATTAAAAAAGACAAAGATATAACCGAACCATGTCATAGATTATCTAAACAAATTTTATTCAGACAAATTAATTATCTAATACAAATGGACCAATCATAGATTTTAAATTTCTATTATATTATTATAAATTAAATGGATAGTTCAACGCTATGGTTTTATTATAATAGAGATAACTATGTATACATGATTACAATCTAAAAAGGATTTTATAATCATATTCCTAATCTAAAAGGGAATTGTGAATATCATTGCTATATATACATAAACACATAGAAGATTTTTTCAATTCTCTCAAACTTTTCAAACTCTCTTCAACATAATTATTTATCTCCTATTTACAACCAACATAATCAAGGCAAACAAGCAAAAAAAGTAAAAAATTTAAATTTAATGTATCATTATTTTATTTTAATTTATTTTGATTTTATTAACATGAATATTGTTATCCTATTATATAAAATAAGATTTCAAAGTTACTCATTAACCTAATGATTCCAAGTATCAAATGTCGACAATCATAAATTTATCTGTATTAGTCTATTTTTATAAAATAGAAAAAATAGATCTTTAAATTTTTTTTAATATTTAGCTTATTTTAATCTAAAAATAATTCCTAACCTAAATAGAAATCTTAAAAAAATATGAAATGAAGAATACTAATTGTTAAAAAATTAATTCTAACTAAAAGTAATAAAAAATAATTTATAGAAACAAAAAAATAAATCATATTCTATGAAGTAAGGTTTCAAAGATTCATTAGCATGATGATTCCACGTGTCAAATCCAACGATCAGAAATTTCCTTTATATTGATCTATTTTTCTAAAAATAAATAAAATATATCTTTAATTTAAAAATAATAACCTAAAAAGTAATCTTAATCAACAAGGAAATTGAGAATATTAATTGTTAAAAATTAATTCTAAAAAAATAATTTTCATTGCTAATCTTATTATATAAAAAAATTATATTAAAATTATTTATTAAAAACTAAAAAAAATATCCTATTATATAAAGTTAGGTTTCAAAAGTTAGTAGTCAACGAGATTGTTCCACATGTCTAATCCAATGATCAAAATTTATTATGTATTTATATTTTATTAAATAAAAGATAAATTCAATTTCTAATCCTATTATATAATGTTAGGTTTCATAAGTTAGTAGTCAGATTATTCCACATGTGAAATCCAGCAATGAAAAATGATTCTATATTTATATTTTTATTAAATAAATGATAAAATCAAATCCTAATTCTATTATATAAAGCTGAGTTTTAAAATTTAATAATCAACAAGATTGTTCTATGTGTCAAATCCAACAATCAAAAATTATTTTATATTTATATTTTATTAAATAAAATATAAAATCATTTCCTAATCTTATTTTATAAAGTTGGGTTTCAAAGATTAGTAGTTCTATTATATAAAGTTGAGTTTTAAAAGTTAGTAATCAACAAGATTGTTCCATGTGTCAAATCTAACGATCAAATATTATTTTGTATTTATATTTTATTAAATAAAAGATAAAATAAATTCCTAATCCTATTTTATAAAGTTGGGTTTCAAAGGTTAGTAGTCAACGAGATTGTTCCAAGTATCAAATCCAACGATCAAAAATTATTCTGTATTTATATCTTATTAAGTAAAAGATAAAATCAATTCATAATCTTATTATATAAAGTTGGGTTTTAAAATTTAGTAGTCAACAAGATTGTTCAAATATCAAATCTAACGATCAAAAATTATTCCGTATTTATAGTTTATTAAATAAAAGATAAAATTAAATTTTAATCCTATTATATAAATTTGGATTCAAAAGTTACTGATCAATGAGACTGTTTCATATGTCAATCCAAAGATCAAAAATTATTTTTATTTATATTTTTATAGAAAAAATGATAAAATCAAAATCTATTACATAATGTTGAGTTTCAAAGTTATTTATCAATGGGATTATTCCATATGTTAAATCCAACAATCAAAAATTATTTAGTATTTATATTTTATTAAAAATAATAAAATCAAATCATAATATCTATAAAGTTGGATTTCAATAGTTTCTAATCAACAAGATTGTTTATGTGTTAAATCCAATGATCAAATATTGTTTTGTATATATATTTTATGATAAAAAAAGATAAAATCAAATCCTAAAAGCTATAAAGTTGAGTTTTCAAAGTTACTAATCAACATAATTATTTCATGTGTCATATTAGAGTGAAAAATAAATTATTAAAGATTATAGGATAGAGAAAATATTAATTTTAATTTTAACCTAAATAATATTATAAAATAAAATAAAAATTTTGATTTAGTGTATGTTATTGTCCATGACGTATTTTAAAATAAATTTTAAAACTAAAAAAATTACAATCATTTACTGGTCTAAACTAAGATATGTAATTTTAACTTATAATATTTTTTGAAAAAACATATAATTTCCAGAAATATTGTTTCAAATACATACATATTAACTTTTTTAATAAAAAAACACGTACATTGCACGGGTCCATATCTAGTTTTGTTATAAGATTTATAAAGTTAGTAAGATAATAACTTGGATGAATTAAGCCAATATCATAAATACATAAATTAATTAAAATACTAACATACAATTGTTGTAATTGAGAAAGTAGCAGTAGGTCATACTGGTGCAGATACCAAATTGAGCCTGGTAAAATAAAAGCTCAGATTTGCCACATGTGGCCTACAAAGCAGAAGCAAAAGATGGCCCACATGTGTAGTAAAAATATCTCGGCAAAAGTATTATTATAATCACACCATCACTTTATTTATGCATCGACAAACCTAATGTCATTAACAGTCTGCAAAACTTCCAACAAAAAAGAGAAAGTATCTTCTCTGTGATTACTACAACCTTCTCTATGATTACTGCAATCAGCTTCTTTCAATGTGTAACTCGTGATTTTTAAGGTAGGTGAGAGTCATTTATTTCTTTATAGTGTGTGGATAAGTGGATCTTCGCACCTTGTTTCAACTGTAGTTTGCTGGTTTTGTTGTTCGATATTTTAGTAAAATTAAAACTAGTAAATTTTTTATGGAAATCTTTCAGGATCAGATTATAAATTTGGTAGAAACGGATTGGATTTGTAGATTCCATTACGGAATCGAAGCCTTGTACTAAGGTTGTGATTTCTTCATTGTTTTTGGGGATTATAACTTAAATTTATAACAAAAACCATAGCTAGGGTTGAAGGTGTGCTTCAGAAACTCATGAAGAAGATGATGGCGAGATTACGGAAAATACGTATTGAAACTGAAAACTAATAATTCATTGACAAAATATGTATTTGTGGTAAATTATGTAATTGCAGTAAAACTTCATGTTAGATGTAAATAAATATAGTTTACTGCAAAAATAATATGAACTGTTGTGTGGTAACAAAGATATATATGAAGTTCCAAGCGAGAACTCGCAAACAGAAGACAGTCTCAACAAAGTTATACAAGAGTTGTGGGGCACCGACAAGAAGTAGATTATATATGTCAAGTTCTCGCTTATTGTTACTAGTTGCAAAGTAAAGTCTTGCTACAATTCATGCACAACGCTCTTGTATTTTATCTAGATAATACTTACCTAATTCTAAAGTTTAATGACCAAACTTTGCAGTTAATATATATATTTACATGCACATTAATATTCCACGCGTTACCCAGCTAGCAGAATGTTTTTTTGAAACGAGAAGACATTCGTTTAATTGCATTGCAACGAGCTATGTGTGGCTTGATTATGAAGGCAGTGATATATTTGAGGGTCTGGGGGGACAATAGAGAACACTCCACCTGTAGTTGATCTCATCTGCATTAATGAAGTAACCACAAACAATCTTCTCACATTGCAGACAATATGTGCATCTAACTTAAATTTTTGTATATAACAACATTAAATATTGTCTTACAATCAAAAATATACAAAATCCATGGCAAACTATTTGTTAGATGCAAACAGTTTTATTAGCTGGAAACGTATATATTAGCTGCAAAATTATGTGAAAAAGATGTTGGGTAAAAAAAGACAATAGTTTACAAAATAAAGCACACATACACAGTACATGGCATATACATAAACATAACACTGGATGGTCACCAAGTTGTTTTGCACAAACAGAGAGAGCAATCTCCTGCAATGGTACTCAAGCTTGTCCATCTCTTTGCATCTTCCTGAATCATCTACAACATGTGATCGACCTTCTCGTTGGTTTCTTCATCGGACCACACCAGGTCTTCTTCTTTGGGACAACATGTTCTAATAATATGATGGACTAGATGTTTTGTAAATCAGATTGTAACATATAAATAGGTGAAAAACATATGAATAAGTGCAAAATATATTGTTAACTGTAAATATGAGTTATCCGCAGGCAATTGGTGGAAGTGAACTTACAATGTTGATGGCATCCTGAGGGCCTCCAGAAGGCATGTCATAGGTAGTGGCATAATGGGAATACCATTGGTCGCGAAGGTGCAAAAACTTTGTGGAGATGCAAAATACAAAGTTATCTGCAACCAATGCTTCCACCAAAAATGCAAAAGTTCTTACGTTGGTCTTGCTGGGAGGCAAGCACAATTCGTCAAAAATAATACTCTAACTCAGACTCAAAACCAATCATGCCAGTTACACAATGTGGTTTTCAAGTCTCTATCTCCGGCTACAGAGAAATCTAGTGAGATGATGGACGCCTTGTTAAACAATAAATAAAAGTTTTGCACTTATTACATATATAAGTATGCAAAATATTTATATATTGGTTAATTAGATTATTTGAAGTCAACTGATTCGTTTGCATATATTATTGGAACAAGTTAAAGAACTTGGTGCTTAAACTCACAAACGAACACCAAAACTCATACCACACCCAGAAATCAAACGAAATTAGAATGAGTATAACTCAGAAATGTTGCTCATAATCAAAATCTTAGATAATTAGCTTAAAAAGTGAAAAAAGCAAAACGTTGAATGATTTTGGGTAACACGTAATGACTATAACTCAGAAACTTCCAATCTGAAAATCTAAAAACCAAATCTCAGCCTTTGAAGAAACAAACCTAGAAACTCATCATCTAAGATTGGGTCATATAGATTCAATTTTAACTCTTCCTTTTTCCAAATCAAACTCCATGGCTCATCATCGTCCCAAACCCAAATGAAAAACCAAAAACTTTTGAAGACTCTCGTCCCACAAATCTACATCATCATCTTTCTCAACCTCAATACACGACAAGGATTTATGATCTAGCATAAAATCGGAAAAATAAAAGAGAATCGAAAGTTTATGGAAGTGATGACAATGGAAAATAGAGAGAGAAGAAAGAGACAACAACAAATTGGTGGAGAAGATGAATATCACAAATGAAGTATAATATATATTTTTTAAATAAGTAAATAGGGGCAAAAAAGTCTAAAACTTTGAAACAGTCTCCTACAAATATAGCATACACCTATGACCTAAATACAAAAACTTTTCATGTTATCTATTGCAATTATCCTAATAACTTTGACATTAGAAATTTGATCTCTCTACTGCAGTTGGTACATTATAAGGAGATTTTAGGCTATTGATCAAAATTAGTTGATCTAATTATTAACAAAATAAAATTACTATCTTAACTAATTAATAAGGTACCATATAATTAACTAATAAGTAAACTTTAGTATTATATGTTTTATCTAATTGTTTACCCTATGATAACCGTACTAACATATATTATATAGCTACAAGTGGGAAACACTTTCATTTTGACCGTGTTATAAACTTTATGATAAATTTAACATACGATTCATAACAACCCCTTAAAAATATGATAAAGCAATTTTGTTACAAATTTTTATATAAAAATTAAATTTAATAGAAAAACTTTAAAAAACTAAAATTTTATATTAAACATATTGATTACAAATTCGATTATTGATTTGATTCCGCTTCAGGTTTGAATTGGATTCTGGTATATTATTGGGTTTGGTTCATCTAATTCGGTATTTTGGTTATTTTGATTTAAGACATATTCATATATTTTATTTTTCCAATATAGTTTGGTACAATATAGATCGAGTTCGGGTCCGGCTATTTTTATATAAAATTTCAAAATTTAAAAGATTTAATAAAAATACTCTAAAATTTGGTTCTTGATTGGTTCCATATCAGGTTTGGGTTCAGTTTTTTAAAATATATCGGCTTCAAACTTATGAAGTGTTTTGTCGGTTTTGAATCGGATTAGATTTTTCTAACTCAGGTTAATTCTGGTTCGAGTTTTGGGCCACTAGAAGATTATTCTGAAAACAACACAGATTAGAAAACTAAATGAACAAGGGTTGAAGAAAAATCAAATCTTACGCTATAGCGTAGATTGAATCTTAGTATTTTATTATTTCGTTCGGTAAAAATATTTCTTTTTAAGTCGACAAAAATATTTACAATTTGCGTAGGTATGGGAGCAATTTTTTTTCAAGAACCGTAGGGTCATCCAAGATATTTATGTGATTCTAGTATATCACTTTACATAGGATTTACTCTTTTCTTAAGTAAAAAAATCACTTAACATCTAGAACAAAACAAAAAAGAAATAAATTAAAAACATATCTAACAGAAATAGTCCAAAAGGAGTAATAGGAAGAAAATAATCTGTATAACAATTCTGAAATTACTCGGGTTCAAAATAATAATTCTGAAATTAATTCACAGCTGATAACTTACTAAAATCTCAATTAATTATTTTTGGGCTTATTGTTTCTGAAACAAGAATTCTTATAAAAAAAAGTAAATCTTCTAAAATGAATAAACAATAACAAAATACTATGAAATATCTCTGAAGATTAAATTAAAATATCAAATTAAGTACTATATATATATATATATAATTTTAAGAATATAAGACTTTTTGAGAATTCTAAACGTATATTCTACCAAAATTAATAAATTTCTATAATAATCTTATATATTAAAGTAGAAGACACTTTCATTTCTACCGTGTTTAAAACTTTAAGATAAAATTAATATATGATTTGTAACAACCCTTAAAAATAGATATAAGGTAGATTTAGTTACAGATTTGTTTTGGATATATAAATTTAGCACTTATGTGAGTATTTTATCGGATGATTCCTCTAATACAGATCAATTTTTGTTCGGAATACAGTCATTGAATCAATATCCAAAAACTTCCAAAATATCAACACAGATCTAACAACCTAAATGAATAAAATTTGAAAAATAATCAAATTCCGTGTTATAACGCGGGCATAATCCTAATTTGTTTTAAAATGTTAACAAATCTGTGAAAAGTGTAATACATCTGATTACTTTTTCTAACAGTAAACTTAAAATTAGGGGTGTCAAAATGGGTAAATCCAATCCAACCCATTATCCAATGAGTTTAAGTGTTAATGGGTTGTGGTTAACCCATTACCCATTTACTTAATGGGTTGGGTTGACCCATTACCTATTTTATTTAATGAGTTTAGGCGGGTTCGTGGGTAACCCGTTAATTATTTAATTATTTATCTTTTATAATAATTGTTGAGATTTTTCAAATATTTGTTTTCATTTTAATACATGAGTTTAGTTGTTTTTACAAATAGAAAAACAAAAATAGATAAGTAAAAGAAAAAGATGAGAGAGAGTAAAATGAGGAGAGAGAGTAAAATAAAGAGAGAGAAAGTAAAAATAGAGTGAGGGAAAAAGAGGAGAGAGTAAAAAGAGAAGAGAGTAAAATGAGGAGAGAGAGTGAAATGAGGAGAGAGAGTAAAATGAGGAAAGAGAGTAAAATGAGGAGAGAGAGTAAAATGAGAAGAGAGAGAGTGAAATGAGGAGAGAGAGTAAAAAGAGGTGAGAGAGTAAAATGAGGAGAGAGTAAAATAAGGAGAGAGAGTAAAATGAGGAGAGAGTAAAATGAGGAGAGAGAGTAAAAAAGAGGAGAGAGAGTAAAATGAGGAGAGAGTAAAATGAGAGGAGAGAGAGTAAAATGAGGTGAGAGAGAAAAATGAGGAGAGAGTAATATGAGGAGAGAGAGTAAAATGAGGAGAGAGAGAGAGAGTAAAATGAGGAGAGATAGTAAAAAGAGAAGAGAGAGTAAAATGAGGAGAGAGGGTAAAAAAGAGGAGAGAGAGAGTAAAATGAGGAGAGAGAGTAGAAAGATGAGAGAAAGTAGAAAGAGGAGAGGGAAAGTAAAATGAGGAGAGAGTAGAGAGAGGAGAGAGAGTAAACATGAGGAGAGAGAAGTAAAAAAGAGGAGAGAAAGTAAAAAAGAGGAGAGAGAGTAAAAAAGAGAAGAGAGAGGAAAATGAGGAGAGAGTAAAAAATAGTGAGAAAATGAGGAGAGAGAGTACAAAATATAAAGAGTAAAAAAGAGGAGAGAGAAGTAAAAAGATGAGAAAAAGTAAAAAAGAGGAGAGAGAAGTAAAAAAGATGAGAGAAAGTAAAAAGATGAGAGTGAGTAAAAAAGAGGAGGGAGAGAAAATGAAGAGAATGAGTAAAAAATAGACGGAGAAAAATGAGTTGATTTGTGGTTCAAATTTAAATGTTAACAAGTTAATGGGTCAATCCATTTCGACCTATCAACCCATTCCAACCCAAAACCATTTAATTCATCAACCCATTAAACTTGTTAACCCATATCAAAAAATTTCAAATCCAATAGATTGATAGATATGAGTTGAGTTGGGTTGACGTATTACTTTTTACCCATTTTGACATCCCTAATTAAAATAACTCACTTGACCAAAATAAAAAATAATGTTAAAACAGCTATTGTAGGTCCCATTTATTGGTTTGCATATAAGATTTATTTTCCTCCCCGCCTGAAAGCTTTTTTTGGAAATCTCTGAGATTTTTTTTTTCTTTTTTCTTTTTTTGTGTGTGTGTGTGAAATAAATGGAAGCTTGACTTCCAGAAGTCCAGAAGTCGAATCGAGAAAGCATGTCTTAGGTTTCTCATCAGGATAGTCATACAGTAGTTGCAAAACGCCTGGTAATTTCTATCTTTTGCGTCAATTCAATTATCGCCTCGATTGTATCTTTGATCGATTGGTTTAAGCAATATTGTTTGATTTTGATTGGATCACGTCGAATTGATTTGATTCTACTTGTAATTAAGACGAAATCGATTGTTTTCAATTCAATCACAAGTATTCAACCGTCTCCTTGCTAATTCATCATTGTAATTTCTACTACTAAGCTTCTCAAAAGGGTTCAAAAGTGAGGTTCGTGACAGTGTGCATCAATTGAAAGTTAGTAGCTCAATTTATGTTCTGTCTCTCTTGCTTCGTTGACGTTTTGTGCCAATGTTGGTGCTTCATCATTATCTTTAGTAGTTGAAGTTCTGATCTCGACTTTTTTTTATGCAATGTTGGTGCTAAGTGAGTCAAAGAGTGAGGTTTGGAACTACGAAGGGTGACATTTTATTGAACACTGGCTTAAATAGTTATGGTTTTCCATATAGATTCGACCTTGTTCTTGCTATATTATAAATGTCTGTGTTTCTATTAGTAAGCTTCTCAAAAGCGTTTCAGGGATCAGACCACAAGATCAGTAGACTTGGTGCCTCACCGTTATCTTTAGTAGCTGATGTTTTTCTCTTGTCTGGTTTTTATGCAGTGTTGGTGCCAAGAGAGTGAAAGAGATGTGTTGTGTTAACTTCAAGGAATATTTTGGGGCTCAGAACTACGAAGAGTGAGCTTGCTACATCATCATTGTCTCTGTTTATATTAGCAAGCCTGATACTTCTATTTCAGGGACCAGAACCACGATTTTTGTCAGGTTTGTGCCAGTCTGCATCAATTGAACTGTAGCCTTAAAGAGTAATCGTTTTCTTTTGTGATGAATTATCTCTGTTATTCAAGTAGATATCGAGTAGAATAGGCTAAAGACAAAGCTTTTGAGATATGTTTGATGTTAGTATTGTAAATAGACTCAGTTTTGTTTGATGACCAATGAACAAATTACTGTCATTAATATCAAAACACAATTCAAAAACTTTTTCTGTGTTTTGATACTTTTGCGTTTTAAATCTATGAAGATCTTATTGATCCCTACATGAGCTCATCTTGTCATGTTATTCTCACTGAAGGTTTTTCTTTTCTTTTTTTTTTTTTACTTTTATGCAGCTAAAACCAATGGACTCTGGATTTAGTTTGGAGCATCATGATTTGATGAAGAGTTGCCAATTTTCTTATCAATATTCGTGGAAGACTAAGAAGAAGAGAACTCTAAAATCAGTTAAGTCGAAAAGATTTAGCAGTATTTGGGACGAGCAACATTCTGAAAGTGATGATTGCACACTAATGGATTGGGTTCGAAGGTTCACTGCAGAAGAGAGAGATAAACGCCGAAAAAGACATAAGATAAAGTTATCAGAGGAACAGTTTGACGATGGTAATAGGTTGTCTAAAGTCAGTAGTAAAAGGAGAAACAGGGAACTTGAAGAAGATAAGGAATGGGAAGAAGAACTTAAACTGATTTATATGGTGAAGGAAAGATCCCGACGCAGGCCACGCAATTTAGGTTCTAACAGTTCAGATATCGTAACTGATGTTATTCCTTCGAGTTCAGCTTCTGCAGTATCAGATTCACTGCTTAAAAACGGGATTGGTAATAACTGCACAACCATGAAAAACACTTTGAAGGTGATTTAACTTTTTAATCAGGAAAGAAATATATATGTGTAAATGTAATAAAGGATATATAATGGTTTTTAATTTTATTTTGTTGGTTTTGAAGGTAGAAAATATTTGTCATCAGTGTTTGAAACGGGGAAAGAGAACTATTCTCATTTGCAGTGAATGTGACAAGATGTATTGTTCTCATTGTCAAAGCAAATGGTTAGTTCTTGTCTTGAATTCGATATATTTCTCTGTTTTGTGATAAAACATTTTGTTTCTTATTTTGTGTTGTTGCAGGTATCCTCATCTGTCCATAGATGATTTCATTGATAAATGTCCGTTTTGTCGCAAAAATTGTAACTGCAGCAAATGCCTCCAATTGAATGGTTTGATTAAGGTATGATGAGAATATTTCTAGCATCCATTTTCAAACGATTTTTGTAATTTACTTACTGGTATTTGTGTTTTGGTTATAAAAGACATCAAAGAAAGAACTTGAGAATTCTAAAAGGCGCCATCATCTCAAGTACTTGATTGCGTTGATGCTCCCATTTATCAATAAGATATCTCAATCTCAAAAGGAAGAGATTGAAATTGAGGCTAAGATTCAAGGTATGAGTTTTGCACTACTACTTGGAAATAGTTTCTGTTCGTAGAAGGTAAAAAGTGATTTCTTTTGCTAACAGATGATTGGTTTGTTTTTGTAGGATTAATGTCTTGTGAAGTAAAAATAACTGAGGCACTATCTTACATTGACGAACGTGTATACTGGTAAGCACACTTCAGTTACATTTTCTATAAATCTCGAGGATTCTTACTGTAAAATTCAATTGTTTCAGTAATCACTGTTCGACTTCGATTTTTGATCTGCACCGAAGCTGTCCAAATTGTTCTTATGAACTTTGTTTGAGATGCTGTAAGGAGATTCGTAAAGGGTCACTATCCGAGCGCCCTGAACTGAAATTTCTGAATGTTGATGAAGGATACACATATATGGATGCGTTAGATGCTTCTGATGCGAGCTCCTATTCCAATTCTAAGGAAGAAGAAGAACTTCACCGATCCAACGTTAAGTGGCGTGCTAGTGATAATGGAAGCATTGCTTGTGCACCAAAAGAACTAGGTGGTTGTGGTAGTTGTATGCTGGAGCTTAAACGTATCCTACCACCGACGTTGATATCAGACTTGGAACACAAGGCAGAGACTCTCTTAGTATCATACAGTCTCAATCCTAGAGTGTTGAAGTGTCGATGTTTTGACTTGAAGATCCATATGACAAGGAAAGCAGCTTCGAGGACAATATCGAGTGACAATTACATCTTCTGTCCCGAATCTTTTGATATCTTGAATGAAGAAGAACTTTTACACTTTCAACAACATTGGGCTAAAGGTGAACCAATAATTGTGAGAAACACTCTTGCTAACACTTCAGGTTTAAGCTGGGAGCCACTGGTTATGTGGCGAGCTTTATGCAAAAATGGAAATTCGACAGAAAGTTCCAAGATGTCTAAAGTTAAGGCAATTGATTGTCTGGCCAGTTGTGAGGTGGAGATAGGTACTGGTGCGTTCTTTGAAGGTTATTCCAAAGGAAGAACGTATGGAAACTTCTTCTGGCCTGAGATGTTGAAGCTAAAGGACTGGCCTCCTTCTGATAAGTTCGAAAATCTATTACCTCGTCACTGTGATGAGTTCATATCTGCATTGCCTTTCCAAGAATATACCGATCCTAGAACAGGAATTCTTAACATTGCCGCAAAACTTCCTGAAAGACTTATCAAACCAGATCTGGGCCCAAAAACATATATTGCCTATGGAATTCTAGACGAGCTGGGGAGAGGTGATTCTGTGACTAAGCTTCACTGCGATATGTCAGATGCGGTAATGCTTTCATGCATTCTGGTTTTTATTTGATTTTTCTAATCTAATTGTCGAAAGACTCACTCTGAAATTATGTAGGTAAACATTCTGATGCATACAACTGAAGTTACTCTAACTCAAGAGCAGATTTCAGCAATCAAATCCCAAAAACGGAAGCACAAGGAACAGAACAAGTTTGAAAAAGAGAACATTGGAGATGTGGACGAAGATTTGAACATCGCACAGGTTCTGAATTGTGAAAATGATAGTACAGGTGGTGCTCTTTGGGACATATTTAGGAGAGAAGATGTTCCTAAGTTAGAAGAGTATGTAAAAAAGCATTGCAAAGAATTTAGACACATATATTGTCGTCCACTTACAAAGGTAACAACAACAACCTTAATATGATTATAACTAAGCTACTTTCCTAGTACTTACGATTTCTTATTTACAGCTTTATCATCCAATACATGACCAAACATGTTATTTGACAATGGAGCACAAAAGAAAGCTTAAGGAAGAATTTGGTATGTAACCAGCAATTATATATTACTTAATTTATAACCTTTTGAAATTGATCTCAGACAATTTTTTTTGTTTTCTTGGAACTGAAGGGATCGAACCATGGACATTTGTGCAAAACTTAGGTGAAGCAGTGTTTATTCCAGCTGGTTGTCCACATCAAGTTCGGAATTTAAAGGTAAACTTATACGGTTTCTCTTCTTCGTTTATTCTTATAACAATATGTTTAATTGTTGAAATTGAAAATCTAATAAGACAATATCTTTGTAATGTTTGTGGTTTGGGCAGTCATGTACAAAAGTAGCAGTTGATTTCGTGTCACCAGAGAACATTCATGAGTGTCTACGTCTGACCGAAGAATTTCGTCAACTTCCCAAGAACCACAAAGCCAGAGAGGACAAACTTGAGGTTTAAGTATTTATCTTGACAAACATGAGTGTCTGAGTTCTATTTTATTACGACAAAATTAGTTTTATTTTTTTATTTTTTCTCCTCTTTATATGCATTTTGACTAGGATAAGTATTTGTTATAACAGATAAATAAGATGGTGATTTATGGGATGGAGCAAACTCTCAAAGAATTTGAAACATTAACCGAAGAGACCAAGTCCAGTAGTTGAAGACTACCTGTTTTTGATAGTCCTAACATAATTAGAGACATCATTAATTAGTTTTGGTAAGTATAATATATATTAGGGAGGAGTAGAAGCTTTTTTGACAAGAGAAATTGTAATTTGCGGCTGAATTATTTGAGAAATATCTTTATATATAATACAGAAATGAAGACTCACACAAATATAATGTTAATGCTTTTTTTCTTTTTTCTTTTTGTTATACTAATAGGAGAATCGTCATGCATATGATGTTTTCAAAAAGAATTTATTACTCCCTCCGTTTCTTAAAGAATGTCATTCTAAATTTTTTCACACATATTAAGAAACAATGCTAAAAGTCTTTCATATCCTTAATTATTATGGGTAATAATTAGTTAGATTCCATATATCTAATTTTGATTGGAGGATCAAACTGGAATTATTTGTTGCATTGAAAGTGTAGAATAACACTCTTTATGAAACTACTTTTTATTGCTATAATGACACTCTTTAAGAAATAGAGGGAGTATATTGTTTTTTATCAAAATATTTTTTTGTTATATGTGTATTTCCATTCACACAAATACAACCAGTGAAGAAGACAATACAATAACGTGATGGGACAATCCGTTGCCAGATTCCCAAGGCAGCCAGACAGTTTCTGAAGATGTGTAAGATTGATCCACTGCTCCATTGCAAACTTGACAAGTCGCTGAATCACTCAAATGGTGTCTCACTCTCTCTTCACTTGTGATAATGGCTTGATTTGCCACCAGCCATATCAAGTATTGAGGGCTAAAACACTCCAAATGCAAGCCAAAAACGTCCCATATTCGGTCTCGGAACATCATTCTTTGTTAACAAAGAATAAGTGGACTTTCACTAAAAAAAATAGGGTTGAAACCGACGGTCAATTTTGTCGGTTTCTGTCGGTATAGAGCCAAAACCGACAGAAATCAACGAGAAAGTGTTGTCGAGTTAGTTTCGTCGATTTGAAAGTTTTCGGTCAGTTATTGTCGACATAACCGACGGAAGCCGAGAAAATGAAATCGTTGGTTTCCGTCGGTTAGAAACCATGGGTAACTGTCGGTTGCGATATCCGTCGGTTACCGTTGGAGGAAGAACCATTAGTTGCGATACCCTTTCGGTTACCGTCGGAAGAAGAACCATCGGTTACCTTTGGTTGTGACACCCGTCAGTTACCGTCGGTTACTGTCGTTTAATAAGTCGTCGATCACTGTTGATATGTAGATGTCGGGTGACGTCGGTTACGTGTTCGTCAGTTACCGTCGATTTTGTTACTATCGGTTCCCGTTGATATACGCCTGTCGATTTTCATCGGTTTACATTCGATGGCAACCCACGGCATTTGATTTTTTTTAATTAATTTAAAAATATTTTTTGTTAGATAAGAAATTATTATAATTTTATAAAAACTAAATTAGTGAAATGAAAATATTATATATATTAATTAAAGTAAACATTTATGTTAAATAAAAATTATATACAAATTTTATAACAAAAACTAAAACTGAAAGTTCGGGTTCTGGATCTCGCTATCATCCGGTAAACTCCGAGGTTCAAGTAGTTGTAATAAACGGGCAATCTGAGTTTGACTCTAGGCAATCTGAGCTTGACTCTCGGCATACCTACCTTCATGCCTCTCATGTCTTTCGTCACTCTCATGTATGTCGCTTCTGCTGACTAAGACCGAATCTTTGATTGAGGTCAACTCCGGCAGGCTGACCATCAGCGATAACAAGTTTACCGAGTCCTAGTTGTCGTCCCTTGGTACAAGAAGTTTCCTAACAAAAAAAATTGGACATTTCTTAGAATAATTAAAAAAACAACAATTTATATAATAGGATAAATAGAATACCTCAACAACAATTTGGTTGATGGTTTCCCGAGGAAGCAGAGCAGAAGGGCTACCTCCATCCTAAGTCATTTGTGTTTGCAGCTCCTCGCCCCTCTGCTCCACCCTCTCCACGACCTCCAACACCTTCGGATTCTCGATCATTCCAGACTTCTTACCAGTGTGACAACCTTCATAAGGCTGAGCCAATCTGGTACGCAACCATTCTTTGCAGCCTACAAAAAACGGTTTATGTTATTGGACTATTGGATGTAAAGAGAAAATAAAGTTTGTATAGTAAAATACCATATCGCGCTCAACGCGCTCAAAGGTGTGGCACCATGCGTTATGGGTCCCCGGCGCCTTCACTGTCACGTCCTGGCCATCTCGCCGGTTCTTCTTGTTGCGTTCCGATATCTTTTTTATGGCTGGGGAGGTCCAATACTGAACGAACTCTGGGAAGCAATCAGCAGGGCACCCAAATGGTTTGGTCGATGGATCTTTCTCCCATGCAGTCTTCCAGGCGTAGACGTGTTTACTGTATAATACACTGCACTGCTCCTCAAACTTTTTTCGAACTTGAGGGGTGTGCTCGACGGCCCAGTTGAAATGTTGCTGTTAAATATTTATAGATTGTAAAATAATTTAAAAGATAATAAAAATAGTTGTAAAAAAATTGAATACCGCAAATGATTTGAACCACTGCTCCTTAAGCCACAATGAGAATATATGTCATGATCTTCACCAACGTGACAATCTCGTCCTCGACGCAAAAACTATAATAAGTAGGAGAATTTTTTAAAAATTGAGGAAAACCAAAAAAATAATTAGAGAAAAAAAATAATTTATATGACTAAATACTATGTCGAGCCTAGAGCTTCGAGATTAGAATCAAAGAACTTTAAATGACCCCGACTTTCACTCCTGAAAATCTGCTCGATTGTCAGATGCATTGGTGGCAGGACGGAAGATGGCCCGGCCTGTGTCTCGGGCACATGATCACCAGGTGATCTATGAGGGAGACTCGGAGTACGATCAGAACCGTGCTCCGATGGTCGCCGAGACCTTGATCTCTGAAAATCGTTGTACGTGAAATCCCTAAAAATATAATATAAACGTTGATAAATTTTTATATGCTATATCTAAAATATATAAATAAATATATATATATATATATATATATATGTAAATAATTATATAACAAAATATTTTAAATTACTATATTATATGATATTTTATAAATATATAATATAT
>OVBA01005403.1:0-19987 GCA_900406435.1 Lepidium aucheri
CGTTTATGTGAATTGAGAACCTGAGGGTTCGTGATATGTGACTTAAGAACCAGAGGGTTCGTGATATGTTAAGGATGGTGATCGAAATTTAAAGGATTACTTTAGCTGATCCGGAAGTAACCCGGGTAGTTAAACTAATCGATGTGTTAACCCTAAGATCGTGATTGTTCTCTAGTTTATTTGATTTGTTATTGAATACATGTTCTGGTTATAGCCTAGTGGGACGGAATGACCGAACCACTAAGCAAATTTGTTTGCTTATACAATCTGCGTGATTGTAGGTAATGTCTCGGCAAATGATCAAGAAAGTGACTAGTAGAAGCGAGACCAAGGCGGAAAGGAGAGGAGGTAGATTTAGGGATGGAAATTGGGGGTTTTATTTATGTTATTTAAAGTTAAACTTGATGCTAGAACTGCTTTTAATTTCGTTAAGTTATCATTTGCTTTTGAACCTTGAATTTAGTTTGAATAAGAATGGAACCAAATTTTATTATGAACTGATTGGACTTGTCACATCTCTTGAAATCGAATTTTGACTTAGTGAAATATAGAACTTGAAATGGTTAAGTGTAAGGTCCGTCCAAAGCCTTGCTAAAATCTATCGGAACTTGAGTGTAATGAGTTGGGGTGTTACATCCTCCCCATTGCCAACTAGAGAGAAAATAAGAGTTTTTAAATCATTAAACTTTTACTTTAAATGTTTTTTCCAAGAGGTTTAATTCATTTAAAGTAAACTTTTAGTAATTGTGGTTTATGTGCAATTTTTAATTTTTAATATTTAAATTGTGTGTATAGATGACATTTAATCTAGTGGCAGGTGGTATGTTTACTAGAAGCAGATATATTTTTATGTCCAAAGATCAAGTTCTAGTGATTGTATTATGTAGTAACTTGCTTACTGGTCGGCCAGTTATGACCCAATGTTGGTAAAAAAAATATATAAATTATTTGTAGATAAGAATTCAAATATTTATTTAGTGTGTACCAAGAAATTTAAATTTCAAAATGAATTTGTAACATATGATTGTATTTAGTAATTAAAGATACTAAGATTATATCCGTTTTATAACGTGAGATTTGATTGTTTTGATTGTTTTCTAAGTCATATTTATTTAAATTGTTCGATTCGTGTTGATATTTTGGAATATTGTTTTCGAAATGTTCTTTTAGAGACCTGAAACACAAATCAAAATTGATCCAAATTAGAGGAACCAAGTCCGAAAAATACTCAAATATACCCTAAATTTATGCACCCAAAAAACAGAATCTGAACTCGAACCGAAACCAAATCAAAAACTAAATTTTAACTTTTTAGAGATTTTTTTAAAAATTTTGAATTTATATAAAAAATACACAAACCTGAACTCGACCTATACCAAACCAAACTAGAATCAAAATCCATATTAAAAAACCAAACCCGGAAAAATACCATAAATGAGTCATAAATCTATGTATCCATAAAACCGAATACAAACTCGAACTGAAACCGAATCTGATATCTAATTTGTACTTAATATATTTTTTATTAATTTAGTTTTTTTAAAAAAAAGTTCTATTGAATCTTTGTTAATTTTGAATTTTTATATAAATTTGTAATAAAATCTATCTTAGTCATATTTTTAAAAATACTAATGAATTATAGGTTAATTTTATCTTAAATATATAACAGATCTACTATATTGCAAGTGGCATTTAATCCAGTGGCTAGTGGTAAGTTAACTATAAGCAAGCGCACATACACCACCATAGATTGAATCCCACCACCTACAAAATTTTTATGTAGAAATTTGGCTAATGGACCAGCCCTTATATTCTAATATTAATATTGTCTTTGACAAAAAAAAACAAACAAACAAACAAACCTGGTATATTCAACTTTTAAATGTTTCTCGATAAAGATTTGTTGAGTGATATGGGCTGGACTAAGCCCAACAAGCTCTTCCTTTCTATCTTCGTTCTAGGGACTTGTAATAGTACGAGCTTTCGTGCGTTTCTCGCAAACAAACAAAAAATTGATAATTTGTTCGCAATGATCTGTGATTTCTTTGTGATGGTGACTCCTTCGTAGAAGAGTGGAAACAAAGACGAATCATATGAAACTGCGAGATATGAACTATCGAAGGTTTGATCTATGATCTCTTCATCTAATTTTGTAATACCTTTTTGCTGCAATGTTTCACAGCTTGGACGTGATATCGATCAAATTTCATTCGGATCTTTCCAATAACTTCAAATTTTCGAATCTGGGTCATTGACCTAATCTATAGTTCAAATTACGGTTGTCCAGATTTTGATTCGGGTGTCTCTAGGTAGAACTTGAGGAAAAGGGATCTGACAAAGAACCTACGATTATAACGTTGCAGGGAGAATCGTGCCTCACGAAGTTCTGTCTTCGATGGACTTGATGGACTCGAGGAAGGTCGTTTGAGAGCTTCCTCTTCGTATCCTCGTGATGTCAGTGAACGCGACAATGATGAAGCTTTGGTAAATCTGCAGGACAGAGTTTCATTTCTCAAGAGAGTATGTTTCTTTCATCTCTAGAACTATGAGTCAAAAGGATTGCTCTAATAAATTCTTGGTTATCGATTGATTGGTAATGTACTTGGGACAGTGATCTGAATGTTTGACCTTTTGCGTTAACTTTTATATTAAGAACAAATTCGTAAAACATTGCTAAGACTAAAAGATCTTTTGGAATCGATGAGCATTAGGGCCAGTGCTTTCGAAAAGTCTACTTATGAAGAGAATGCCTTTTTTTATTTGGTTTTTGATGTTATTCTCATCCTACTCTGGTCGTCATATCTTGTTTGCAATAACGTTCACTTGAGATTGAAGTTTGTAATCATATCTTATCAGGTGACTGGAGACATACATGAGGAAGTTGAAAGTCATAACCGCTTGCTTGACAAAGTGGTAAGCTATGCAGTTTAGATCTCTGTGACCTTGATGCTTTTCTTTGAAGCTATTTACTATTGTATGTCTAGGGAAACAAAATGGACTCAGCAAGAGGAATAATGTCAGGAACGATAAGCCGTTTCAAGTTGGTATGTAAAAGTAGAATCCTTACTCTAGTAGTGTTCATCATCGTTTAACGGTTTTGGTGTTACCCCGTGTTATGTTTCTCTGTCAAACATATATCTGAATAAATATCGATCTTAACACTGACACAGGTCTTTGAGAAGAAGTCTAATAGAAGAAGTTGCAAACTCATAGCGTATTTTGTGCTCCTGTTCTTGATCTTGTATTACCTTATTAGGTAAAGTACACTTCTTCATATGGTCATTATCCAATCACTCGAATCCTGAAAGATAATAGTTTTGATCCCTCTAGTTCAAATAGTGTTCTATGACTCTAAAACAGTTATTATTTATCACAGTCCGAGAGTCTGAGAGCCTGGATATGACAATCATTTGGATTTTGCAGGCTGTTAAACTACATCAAAGGTTGAATTTGGATCATACATGAAGAAAGTAGAGTGTTACTCAATGTGGAAACTGAAACAAATATCTCAATTTGGGTTTCTCGTGATTAATGAATGATTCAGACAAAGTGAACAAGTGAAGGGACCCATATTGGAACAGGACAAAGAAAAGAGATTGTGAAGAGACTGGTTAACCAACAGGAAGAAAATTGTTAAATAGAGACTTGTTTGTCCAAAAGCCAATCAACTCATGTCATTTCATGTAATATAGGAAAAGCTTCTTTATAAATTTGTCAACTATTTGATCGCATACAAACAAGGTCTTGGATCATGTTAGCAATTTGTCTACCAGATAAAAGCTACACTGATTGATCAGCTTAATTATTAGGTTTCTTTTAAAAAAAGTTTAGCATTTGTGAAAACAAACAAAAATAAAAGTTGGTTGTCTTCATCCAATTATTTCCAAGTATTTCAGGAGTAAATGCCGTCGTTGCACATTGGATTAAAGAAGCCTGACGTTTTTAAGAGATCGTAACACGTAACCACATGATAAACAAGTCGACTAAGACATTCTGCAAAAGAGTTCGATATTTTCCACTTTTGGTAACAAGTTGACATCAATTGACAACTTTGTTTTTCGTTTTATGGATCCACAAGTTAGACATGTATATTTCTCAATGGTTCTTTTTCCGTCAAATCATTTTCAAATTTACGTAAATTAAGTTTTTTGAAATTTTATTCATTACAAAAAAATAAAAAAAGTAATTGAAATTTTATGGTGTGCATGGTATTGCAGAGAAACAAATAACTGCATGTATTTTGTTCCATTTTTTGTTAATAAGAATATAATATTACTCGTCTATTTCTGGATTTGAACGATATATTTTATGTTATAAATCAAACTAATCGTTGTCTTAAAGTTACAGTTTGAATTGTATAAACAAATAGCAAGTGGCCTTTACCTGGTATGTGATATATGTGATAAGTTCACTAAAGACAGGCGCATTTGCATGTTTCAGGATCGACACATGACGCCTGAATTATGCAGGAACGGTTAGTATTGATCCAATATTGATAAAAAAAGAATTGTATAAACAAATTAGGTTCCTATATATATTAGTCACTAATGTAGTACTAGGTAATTTTCCCGCACATGTGTGTGGACATAAACTTGTTTCGATATCTATTTAATTTAAATACTTATTTTATTTTATTTTTTTAATTAATTTTTTATTTCCAGAATCATATAAAAAATTAAGATAATGTATTTTGATATGTAAAATATATATTTTATATAAAGTAAAATTTTTAAGACATAAAATAAAGTAATAATTTTTATAAAAATAATACATCAAATAATAGATTACAATAACCATATCAAAACTTTAAAATATAGATTATTAAATATTTTTCACACAATTGTATACTAATCTCTTATGTGACCAAAATTATCTCAGTTGATTTGAATGATCTTAGAGTCTCATAATTATTAAAGATATTGATAACTATGAAAGATACATAGTTATCTTTATCTCAATCAAATTTAAAATATGGGTACTTTTGTAATCAACCATGTTAAAATTTAATGTGGTGTTGACACCTAAGCTTTTTTGGAAAAATCACTTCTCTAATAATATATAAGTTTTTTAATATAATTTTTGGATAAAACTTAAGTGATAATTATATTTCTTCAAGAATTTTTAAAAAAAGTTAACATTAAAAAATATATTGAAAGCGAATTAATTTAAAAATATATGTAAATTATAATATTAAGAACAACTTTGTTATCAACCATGCTAAAATTGACTGTGGTGTTGACACCTAAGAGTTTTTAGAAAAATCACTTCTCTAATAATATATAAAATTAAGTTAAAATAAAATAAATTAATTAAAAACGAATAAATCTAAAATATATGTAAATTATAATATTAAGAGCAACTTTGTAATCAACCATGCTAAAATTAAATGTGGTGTTGACACCTATACTTTTTTAGATAAATCATTTCTCTAATAATATATAAGATCGTACTTCTATCTACTTTTTCTGTTTTACCTATTAGACTTTGATTTTAGAGATTATTGTTATCTCATATCATATTGTTAGAAAGTTTAGAAGATTGGGTTCTAACTTGATCAATTTAATCATGAGTCGACGGTCTATTTTCAGAACAGGTCAATCTTTACTTATACCTTCTCTCTAATTTCATCTAAAGTATACATGCAAGGGTAAATTGCACCTAAAGTTAGACAATGCATATTGAATTCTGAACATAGAGTATAAAAAATTTCCAATTGCATAAATTACTAAATAATTATGATTTGTTTATAAACCAATAATTGGTTTTTTTGATGAAAGTAAATATATTTATCATAAAGATTCATGCTTACATGGATTCACAGGCAACAAAAGGCTTCACTACAAAAAAAAGTAAAAGAAGTGAAGCCAAAATTTATGATAGCGAAAGATTAGCTAAGCATAGGTAAACCAAGCAGAGAGATCACTATTTCCCTTCTTTGTGTATCGAATAGCCAACAAGGCATCACTAATCATTCGGTCAAATTTTGTAAGAAGTTGAAGCGTTTGGAACGGAGGTGAGTCGTGGAGTCGATAATTTTGCTCTGTCCTGATGGCATAAATCAAGGCCTGAACTGTAAGTTCTTCAACGTTGAAGACAAAGAAGTGATGGAGCCGAGGAGCCAAGAGATGATAACCAGCTAATTCAAGAAGGATACAGGCGGATGCCCCAACTTGTGTAGCACAAGGTTCTAAATCAGTGTGGAGTAAGGACAATGCAGAAATAAATGGTCCCTAGTCTCGGTATCACAAGCGCACAAAAGACACAATGGAGGAGAGTTTACCATTCAATCCCTTGTTGGAAGACGATTTAGGTTCGCAACCCAAAAGGTAAAAGAGTGCCTTGGTATTTCTCTAGAGAACCAAACCACTTTGTACCATCTTTTCCTGTCTGCTTTTGGTCAAATTAAGTCTGAGGTCTGCTTAGTGCTGAAAAGTTTTCGACGAGGAAAGGTGGTTTCTCTTGAGCCCCAAAGGTAGATGTCTGATCTGATATTTGGATTAGGAAGATCTTGTTGCACTAGAATGCTTCTAATAGTGGTCATACCGTGGGTTTTATGCCTAACGGAAGGGAGAATCCAATCATTATACCGAGAACCCTCTTTGACCGTTGCATTTCTGGAATTCCCATTAGTCTTGGGCTATCTTCACCAATGATATCAATGAGGGGACCATGATTTGTCCAATCTTAATTCCAGAAACTAACAGAGCAACCATCCTGAACCTTTGCACCAATAAATTTTCTTGCAATGTTCTGAAGCCTTAAGATCGATCTCCACATCCAAGAAGTTGATTGAGAAGGGAATAGAGTCCAGAAATTTTTCCTTTTGAATACATGTTCCTTGGACCATGCTACTCAAAGAGAACCGCTTCTAGAGAAGAATATCCAAGTGAGTTTTAGAACCAGTACTTTGTTCTAATTGTGAAGGTCCCTAAGTCCTAGTCCGCCTTCTGATTTGGGGAGACAAATGCTGTTCCATTCCACTTTGGCTGAGTGGGTATGCGTTATATTTCCAGAACAAAGAAAGGCAGAAAACATTGTTTCAATTCGCCTAGTGCAACCTTTGGGAAGAATGAAAGTTAAGGCCTTAATATTGAATGTGATGTAAATGACAGAGATGATAAGTTGTAGTCTACGTGCGAAAGAGAGTCTCTTTACTGACCAGGAGGTAAACCAACCCGAGATTTTATCCATTAATATGGTGTAATTCGATTTCTTAACGTACGATGGAGGAGAGGAATGCCAAGATAACGTATTGGGAGGGAACTTGAGTGAAAACCCATGTTCAGATCAGATGCAAGGTCATAGGCTCCTGATAGATATAGAACCGATTTGTCCCTATTCATGGATAGACCTGAAAGTTCCTGAAACTCATCCAAAACTGTCCAAATTCCCACAAGAGATTCCATCTTTCCATCAAAGAAAATCATCAAATCATCCGCGAAAACTAAATGAGTGATTTGCGGACTGCATCCAAGAGGGTGAAGCCCAATGTCTCCTCGAGAAAATTTCCTCCGAAACATTTTAGATAGTATCTCCATGGTAATAACAAATAATGAGGGAGAGAGAGGGTCACCTTGCCTTAGCCCTCTAGTACCTTTGTAGAAACCATAGAGAGAGACATTGACGTTGATCGAGAAGGATGTGGTCAAAATAAGCTGTCGAATCCAGTCGGATGTGATGGAGGAAAAGTTAGCTCCTCTGATAACCGTAAGTATAAAGTCCCACTTCACACAATCAAAAGCCTACCTTAAGTCGACTTTAGGCATGCTTCTACATGTGAATTTGATCTGGTTGAACCTTGGGCCATCTTTGAGGCAAGCAGAACATTCTCTACTAAGAGTCGACCCCTTTACAAATGCGGACTGATAGTAGGAGACCATCATAGGCAGAATAGCATGTACTCTTTGAGCAATTAATTTTGAGATAACCTTAAAGAGGGCAGTTTAGCAAGAGATGGACTGGAATTCACCCAGTTTATCGGCTCCAAACTCTTTTTGAAACCAAGAAAATTGTTGTTGTATTGAGTTGCTTGAGTAGAGGATGCAAAGAACTCACAAGCAAGCGGGCCAACTATTACCCAAGAAGCGCAGTAAAACTCCCTCGTATAACCATTTTGCCCATGGGTTTTGCGAGGAGGTAAGGCCTAGATTTCTCTCTTAATGTTCGAGTCAAGCACAGGAGCAGTAAGGCTAGAAGCCTGTTCAGGAGTGCAAGTAAAAATTGTCAAAGAGTTGATTTTATCTATCCAATCATCAGATAAAGGAGAAGTAGGTCCACCGAGGAGAATTATAGAATGAAACACAATGAGATTCGATGTCCTGAGTAAAATTCAGAGTTCTCGATTTGTCAGCTATCAAGTAGTAGATCTGGTTAATCGCTTTCCGTGAGTTAATGGCCTTATGGAAGAGAGTCGAGTTTGTATCACCATGTTCCATACATCTTAACCTTGATCATTGGTTCATGAATTTTTGTTCAGCCTGCACAAGAGTAGACCAGTCAAAGTATTTAAGTTTTTTTATCTCATCCAGATTAGAACAAGAGTTGGAGAGAAGGTTTTACTGAGCAGTAATCAGTTCTTGATAAGAGTCCTTAACTCTGGTTTCCAAACTGGAATAAAATTCTCCATTGATGTCTTTGATAATATTTTTCAGAGACTGAAGCATTTGCAAGACAGAACTAAGCAGTGCCATTGGCATTGTGATCAATCCAATGGTGAGTGAGACAAGGCAGAAACAGAGGATGAGACATAAGGAAGTGAGTCTCCATTGATGTTTGAAATCCCTAAAAAGGATCCATGACTTGGAATTGATTATTGTATCACAGGATAAACTACAAATTTCCTCCCATAGAAGTCGCTTTTCAACTTGATAGTTGGATGCATATATGAATGAGAACAGTGAGCTCTTAGGGGCTATTGAGAAGACAAACCAAGCAAGTTAACAATTAATGAGATTTGGAATGGATGGTGAGATGTACTGAGGACTGCCAAAAGACATAGATACGACCCAATGCCTCGTGTTCTAGTTGTATTCAATGTTCCAGCCTTGAAAAGTAAAGGAGGCAAGTTGAGATGCCTTATTTTGTCTTACTTTTGTTTCCAAAATACAACCAAACATGGCTTGGTCTGCAATAGCCAAGTACTAAAGTTACACCCTTTTAAAATATTATTGTACCCACGAAGTTTGCAACAAAAAAAATTCATAGACATCATTAATGTTTGGATTTGGAGTGAATTTTTCTGGAGAGACTCTTCATTTGACGATGATGTTTCTTTGAGAGCAATTTAAGAATCTAGGAGTGTTCCATTTCATTGTCATCCGTTTCGGATGGATAGTGAGAAAAGGATGATTCATCTAGCGATTCACAGTCTGAAGATGATGAAGACAAACTAGAGGGTTTTGCACTCTTTTTCCCTGAGGCTCAATTTTTAGGTTTGGAGGATGGTGGCTTTGGTGGAAGAAGCGATGAGAGACCAATATCCAGAACCAGTTCATTAGTGTAAGCAATAGCTGATTCATTTGCAGCAGGCTCTGAGGTTTTCTTTTTCTCAACATAGATCATGGCAGATCTCTTGGCAGGAGCCTTATCCTTTTCAATCTTAATTCTTAATTTCCTATCACGAGGAAGCTGGGGTGGACCATGAGTACAAGACTCAGTGTCATGAGCGGTAGAAGACATGAATTGTGCAGGTGATGGGGGCACTGGGACATCTTCTGAGAGTGACCGATTTGGTTGCAGTGTGCGCACGTGGAGGTAGCAAAGGACTGGAAAACACAACTTTAGCCTTGCCACTATTTTTGAATTCCACATAGACACATTCTAGTAGGGGTCTCATGATATCAACAATGGTGAGTACTTTAGGAACATCCGAATCCGTGAAGTTAGCAGTTTTAGGGTGAAGACGAATTAGCTCGCCTACTATACCAGCCAAGTGTTCAAGAGCTTCATTCACACAGAATTGTTTTGCAACTCCTCTGAATTCGAGCCATACTGGAGCCTCCTAGAGCTCTGAAATTACCAAAAAGCAATCAGGTTCCCATTCTGCTACAAACATAGATTGTCCTTTGATAAGCCACACATGGTGAGTAAGGATACATTTCAGGGTGATGGGACATAGAACCTTAATGAGTACAGATTTCATACTCAATTTTGAGATGGTGATATTCGATCCAAATCCCGTTGAAGATAGCAAAGAGGGTGTCTTTTGAAGGTAGATTACCATTAAATTGCCCTTCAATGAAATAACTCCAAACATGTTTATTGTGGTGAATCACCAAATATGGGATCTTAACACATATTTCACTTGATTCAAGAGCATAAGGAGTTCCTTTGTGGAACATCAGACCATTAGAGCCAACAAATAGATTTGCCCATTTGGGCTTGACCTATGGGCTGAGCCAGAGGTGGAGCAGAGGTGGCCGAGTCTGGAGGAGCTACGGAAGTTGTGTTCTGAGGGGCAGGCGGCTCCGTTTGGAAAAACGAAAGTGGCTCGGTATAGTTAGCAATTGAGGCGGCATGATTTATCAAAGAAGACAGAAAATTAGCATATAATCTCTTTTTGAGTAGAGGAAGAAGAAGACAAAATCTTCAGAGGCTTCTTTGGGGATTTCTTCTTTGGCTTTGTCTTCATCTTCAACTTCGAGGGTGAGGGGATGAAAGACTGGTGCAATGGAGGAGGCCGCTGCCAAGATCGACAACGGCGATGGAAGAAGAAGAAAAAGGAATCACACTTTTAGGGTTTTCTCTCACTGTATGGACGAATTAAATTTTCTATTTCTTGATATAATATATATTTACCAATAATTGGTTACGATCTTAAACCACAACCAAATATCAAATTGACAACGTTTAGCCTAACCCACTCAGATTTGGTTGTTTATTTAAGATTTGGTCGGGTTTAGGTTTGGTCAAAAACCATAATTATCTAACAATTTGTGCAATTGAATAGATTTCGAATACTATGTGTGGAATTCAATAGTTATTGTCTAATTTTGGGTACAATTATATCTTGTATGTATATTTTAAATGAAATTCGAAAAAGAATCTAAATATTTGTTATATCAAAACTTTTGAGCGGAAATAGACTATCGACCATTAAATTCTTAAAACAAAGTATCATAGTTATAGTTATATGAATATAATATGTAGAGTACTAATGGTATGTATTATTATGGTCATCCTAGCAATACTATTAAAGTTTAAACTAGCATTATGCTTATACATATGGTTAATATATACAGTGATATTTTGAATTACAACAGTTGGATCAATTGACAAAATTAGATCCATAACAGAAAATTTAAATTTTATTTTAAAATTATAGTACTATATGAAGTTCAACTTTAGTCAAAAGACTATAGTCTCTGGTAGTTAGTAGAGAATTAACCATTCAATCAAAAAGCATAAACATATAGACAAAAAATGTGAAGTTACCGGTAGTCAGTAGACAATTAACCATTCAATCAAAGACCATAAACATATAGACTAAAAATGTGAAGTTACTAGCATTTCGGATATAACATATTAAATTTATAATATTTGATTGATTTAAAATGTGTACTAATTATAAATTGTTTAATAATTTGTAGCAAATTTTAATTTAATATTCTAATTAATGCTTCTCAGATGAATTTGTTCACCAAATACCATCTACCCTTCTGCATTCTCCTATTTTGTGGAGGAAAAGGGGATAGATCGCATCTGATTGCTATGTGGTCGATTAAGTTTAGGGGCCAATTTCGACTGAGATGTGGTCGGAAATGATTTTCTCTAAAACTTGTTAGTAAATCTTCATTTTACTAAAATTAAACAAAAACTTTATTTTAATAGATTTTATATAAGTTTGTAAATGTCTTTAATCATTAGATTTTAATTGGGAATTCGGCCAAAAAAATCTCTAACATTTTACGAATTGCCAAACAAACATAAATTTTCGAACCGACCAAAAAAATATGCAATTTTATTTGACTTTCTAATTAAAAACTAAATTTATTGTTGACGAGTTAAAATAAACACGCCGTTAAAAATATAATAGAATACTTTGTTACTATTTGTTTTACCGTTAAAGTGAAACGATGTTGTTTTAAGGTGAGATAAAAAGACGTCGTTTTACCGTTTTTGAAAATTTAAAAGATGCCATTATTTGAATTTGATCTCGAGAACTCTAAGATAAAAACAAGATCTCTAGCCACTAAGCTGATGGCACTTTCAAAGAAATATCTAATAGACTTATTTTTATATTAGTTTTAGAAATTAGTATTTAATTATTTTTTAATATTGCTAGATTATAGAGAAATTATCAAATTGAGGAATATATATGAAAATTGTAATATTTTTTTCCCGATATATAATAGACATAAATAATGAATTAAATGTATAAGATGAATAAAATTTGATCCGTTTTAAAATATATAGAAACTGTATTATTTTTCTCCATTATTATTGCAGATGTGAATAATGAATTAAATGTATAGGATGAATAAATTTTTATATAAAAAATAAATAAACTGTGATTAATGGGGAAGTTTTCAAATTGAAGAATATATATGAAAACCATAATATTTTTTCTGAGATTATAGCAGACGTAAATAATGAATTAAATATAGAATAAATAAAATTTAATTTTGTTTTAAAATAAATAAATCATGATTGCCAAGAAGCAGGTGGCCCAGTTGGCTTGCCCCTGATCTAGCTAGGCACCAGGTGGGGGGCTCAAATCCCATCAGCTCCAGTGGGAGCAATTTGGCTATGGATCGGGCCTTTATCGATCCCACTAATAAAATGAGTAAAATGAATCAGTAAGGTTGACAAAAAATAAATAAATCATGATTAATGATTTCGTAAAATTTAATTGAACCAATTCCTGAATTTGTGAACAGTAATCATAGTTTATTTATTTTAAAACAAATTAAATCTTATTCATCCTATATATTTAATTTATTATTTATGTCTATTATAATATCGAGAAAAAATATTACAGTTCCATATATACTTTTCAATTTGAAAACTTCCCTATAATCTAACAATATTAAAAAATAATTAAATACTACTTCTTAAAACTAATTAAGATTTTACTATAAAAATTAATCTGTTAGATATATCCTTGAAAGTGACATTAGTCTAGTAGCAAAAGATTTTGTTTTTCGTCTCAGAGTTCAATCTAGGGAATGACATCCTTTTAATTTTCAAAAATGTAAAACAATGTGGTTTTTATATCACAAACAATATTAATTTGTGTAGAAAATGATACATTTAATAGTTCGTATATGTTATTATGTAGCGACATATAATTCATGAAGCTGTCAAATATTTTTTTCAGAAGTATATGTACATGTAGCTCAAACTGAATATAACGTGGTATCAAGTTTTAAAATTTTTGAAGAATTAGACACATTTTGTCTTACAGTTGGATTAACATCGCCTAATCTTTTAACTAATCTTATCAAATCCTTAAATTTAAAGTTTGAGTAGTCCAAATTTATCCCTAAAACCTCCTAATTTTTTAATCTTCATATGCAGTGTAGTGAAGTCTAATCCTCAAAAGAGTTTGGCACTCATATAAATTTTAGAAAAAGGTATTAAAAGCGTCCAATGTGATTTTAATTTTGCAAGTTTCGGCATTACCAACGACTTGAAAAACAAAAGAATCCGATGTTATCCATCGTTTATTATTATTATAGAAAAAATCAAGTCTCGTAATACATATTTTCTCTTTAATCAGCATTACTTATATGGAAAATAATTTTAAGTCAATCATAATGTAACTGATTTTCAAGGGCATAAAGTTAAACTATAAATGAAATTGTAACTGAGTTAGATTTGAAGCTAATTATGTATGAGCGAATATGAATGAATCAAAAAACTAGTTGATGGAGTTGTGGAGAGTGGAGACGTTGGGGCAAGGGAAAATGACGTGTTCCCCACCACTCCAATGCTCACGCGCACTATACCCCACTTAACCCTAATTTCCAATGCCTGAATCTTTTCATTTCTCGATTTATTAAAAGATTAACATTTATTGTATCTCTAAGTTGCTAAACTATACATATGATAATTAATAATCACTCCTCTGATTGACCAATCAAAATTATCCAAATCCCTCATCCCACAACATTCCAACACAATACATTTATCTTTTTCCAAATATTGATTAAGAAAAAACAGAAACAAAACTTTGCTCTTGTTTCACATAAATTTATGGGTTAATACACTTGTTTATGATGCTGTCTCCTGGGTTTCACAAGTTGTATAATAGTATAATCAATAATACGTCTTCTGCTTTTTCTGTCTTACTTAATCAACAATATATTTTAGAAATTAAGCTGAATTGGTCTAGTTGGTTCATAATTCACTCTAATTGCTATTTTTATGACATAATTCAAACTTTTTAACTCGAAAAAAATTATCTTTAGCCAATGACAAAAAAATAACTATATTTTTTTATGATTTCTTGAGATTAATTAGGATTAGGTATGAGATTCTCCCGCTTTAAATAAAACAACTATGATTATATCCAGTGGTGAAGCCAGGATATCGATCCATGGGGTCAAAAAAAAAATTCAAGAAAACATAAATTTAATCTAAAGAAAATATTAGTACACAAAATTATATCAAAAACATATTATTCGGTATCACAAAATTATGTATCACATTTTCCATTGTATATACTCCCTCTATTTCCTTATACATGATGTTTTTGACTTTTCACACAAATTAGGAAAACATTAATTTGTTTATTTTATCACAATTTCCAAAACAATCTAATCAATCACAAATCAATCAGCATAATTCAAACAGTCAAAAACACACTAAAAATACATTAAATTTTGCATAGAAAACTAAAACATCAATTAAAATGGAACATTTTTTTTCTAAAATATCAACTAAAACTAAATGGAGAGAGTATTAATTACATGTTATTCGGTGACAATCACTAAAAATGAATCTACAATACGATTACACTATCAAATACTTGTTTCTTAAGAGCATCTCCAATGGTGATTCAAATCACTCTTCAAACCCTATTTCTGAAGAAAAATCTTCTTCAATGGTGCTTCAAATTCCTCTTCAAATTTGAAGATATTTATTTTTTTTTTCAAATTTGAAGGATCTTTATTTCTTCCTTCATTTTTGAAATCGGATTTTTTATTTATAAAATGACCCTTTCACTTTTGTTGCTTTATTTTTAATACATAATTAAACTTTCTCTTGATTAAAATCATTAAACCAACCGATTCAGCTTATAAAATTACCGTTAGAATGTCTCTTCTACAACAATTAATAAAACTCAAATCAAATAACTTATAATAAAACCAAAGTTTCTTTCAAATAATATGGCATATTAGTGGGTGATAGTATATATCCAATACGGTCTACAATAGAGCAAACTATTTACGAGCCAAGATGTCAAAAATGAAATATTTTGCTACACAATAAAAAGCTTGTATGAAAGATGTAAAACATGCTTTTGGAGTTCTCAAATCATGTTTTGCAATTGTGAAAGGACCGAGTTGTTTTTAGGAAAAAAAATATGATACATTATATAATGATTACGTGTATAATGTGATACATTATACAATGTAATGTGAAAATATTCGATTTCAAAAGTTTTTTACTCGATATAGACATATCAAAGACAAAAAAGCTCATTTTTTACTTCAAAATGTATTAGTTGATCATATATGAGAGCAATACAGTAATAATGAATAATGATGTTTAGAAAATGTTTTTGTAATTTGTTTTGTCTATTTATGGTATTTAATGAATATGATTTTATTAATGATCTTATGAAGTATTTGCTTAAAATTGATATATATGGGTCAAATATGTAGATTTGAAAAGTAGAATAGTATATTAGAAATTAGTAAAAAAAGATAAATCAAAATATTATTAAAATATTTATTTGAAAAAAAATGAAGTAAACCATTGAAAAAAACCCATCCTTCATTTTTAGAGAACTTCATTTTTGAAGGAAAAACTAAAGGGAACCATTAGAGATGGTCTAATATTCTATACGTAGCACACTTCAATTTTTCAACCAATTGATCTTAGTTTAATCAAAATTATGCAAGTTGATTTATTTTTGTTTGTAGTGATTAATTATCAACATAGAAAAGAGAAAAAGATAAGTAGAAAGAACAGAGATTAACTATTGATAAATTAGGTTAAGTAAATCCACATGGGTTTTACTTAATATTAGGCTAAAGATTTTTATGATTGGGTTAGAGTCAAATTAATATTATATGTGTGTCAAAATTATTTTAGAACGGGTGTCAATTGTTAAAAAAATAATACTATATAAATATTTTTTTAAAATTCATGGGTGTCAAATGACACCTTTCTAATCCATATCCCTCCACCACTGATTATTCTCGCGTTAAATGCATGATTTGTAAGTTTTGATTTTTTTAATAAGTGTATTCATTTAGGTTGTTAGATCCGTATTGATTTTTGGAATATTTTTAAGATATTGTTTTAGAGGATTGAAACCCGAAACAAATTTGATCTGCATTAAAATAATGGAACCCGACAAAATATCCAAGTGGGTCTTAAATTTGTGTGTCCGAAAAGCGAAGCCAAATTCGAACCCAAACCAAATCATGAACTAAATTTTAGTTTATTAGAGTTTTTCTATTAATTTTAAATTTACTTTAGATTTTTAAATAAAAATACTTGAAACCCGAACTTGATCTATACCAAACTAAACTCTATCCGAGAAATAAAAATGTTTGAATAAGTCTAAAATCTAAATAATAAAAATACTGAATTAGATGAACCGAACTTGGCAAAACACAAAAATGTGTCCTAAATTTATTTACCCAAAAAATCAAATTATAATCCAAACCGGAGTCGAATCAATAACCACATTTATAACCGATATATTTTAATTAAATTTTAGTTTTTTAGAATTTTTAATTAAATTTTTATTAATTTTGAATTTTTGTATATAAATTTGTAACAAAACACATCTTAATTCTATTTAAAAAGGTGGTTATAAACTTTAGGTTAATATTATCTTGTAGTTTATAACACGACCAAAATCAAAGTATCTCCGCTTTAATAAATAAGATACGATTTTAATACTATTTTGGTCATGTGAATTATAAATGTGACCGATTTTTCCTATTATGTTGTTGTTTAGGCAATTGAGTAATAGTATATAACTATTTCATTTCTCAAAGTTCTGATGTAAAGAAAAATGCTAGTATAAAATGACTAGTTCATTAAATACGATATGGTCTTTTCTATGCAGCCTAAGACTTTGGCAAAACTAGTATTCACTTCACTATTAGTTTAGAATAGACTCATAAATGGGTCCAGCATAATATATATACACGTAGTATTGCGGTCTTGGATTCTATATAAACCTTATATAAATAATACTAACTTCTGAAAAATTAATTATTGCCCACTTCTCTCTCTGATTGATTCTTGTAAAGTAAATCAAAGTCTGAATAGCTTAGCTTTGCTTTGATTCTAGTTCCATTCCACAATTGCATCTAATTCTCCTACCTAAGATCTTCTTTATTTATCAACGACTCCTAAATCCGTCTGAAATTAGAGAAGGAAAAAAAGAAAAAATTAAAATGAGAAGAAATAATCCAGGAAAGAGCTACATACGCTAATTGACCTTGTGAAGTTGGAACCCTAGAGGCCTTTGAAGAAAATCATCAGGATAAGAATTCTTTGATCGATCTTTCTTATGGCAAACCCATGGTGGACGAACCAGAGTGGTTTAGCTGGCATGGTGGACCACTCAGCCTCTTCTGGCCACCACCAAAGTCTTCTTACCAAAGGAGATCTTGGAATAGCTGTGAATCAGAGTCAAGACAACGAGCAAGACGAAGAAGACGACCCTAGAGAAGGAGCCGTCGAAGTGGTCAACCGTAGACCTAGAGGACGACCACCAGGATCCAAAAACAAACCCAAAGCTCCAATCTTTGTGACTCGAGACAGCCCCAACGCACTCCGGAGTCATGTTATGGAGATCTCGGACGGAAGCGACGTCGCCGACACAATCGCTCACTTCTCAAGACGCAGGCAACGTGGCGTTTGTGTTTTAAGTGGCACAGGCTCAGTTGCTAACGTCACTCTCCGTCAAGCTGCTGCACCAGGAGGTGTGGTCTCTCTTCAAGGCAGGTTTGAGATCTTATCATTAACCGGTGCTTTCCTCCCAGGACCTTCCCCACCCGGATCAACCGGTTTAACCGTTTACTTAGCCGGGCTCCAGGGTCAGGTCGTTGGTGGTAGCGTTGTGGGCCCTCTTCTTGCGATAGGGTCAGTCATGGTAATTGCTGCCACTTTCTCTAACGCTACTTATGAGAGATTGCCTATGGAAGAGGAGGAAGATGGTGGTGGTGGCTCAAGACAGATTCAAGAAGGTGGTGACTCTCCGCCCGGAATCGGAAGTAGTTTGCCTGATCCCTCGACGATGGCCGTGCCTGGCTACAATATGCCGCCGCATCTAATTCCAAATGGGGCTGGTCACTTAGGGCACGAACCATATACGTGGGTCCACGCGCGACCTCCATACTGACTCAGAGAGCCATTCTATATTCTATATATAGATTGCATATAAGTGTTTTGAAGTAGTCAGTCACTCCAAAGCTTTGAATAATGAAAAATTAAATTAAAATCAAAGCTTTGCTTATTCTTAATGGAAACATAGAGGCGAAATTAAGGAACTTTCGGATTTTCTTCAGTATTTTTCCGTGGAATTATTGAAATGAATAAACAATGTACTGTATACTAGAATATTTGTCTTTATTTTTATTTTTTAGTAGTAGTAGTATGTAACTACAATATATGTATGTGTTGGCTTTCGTGATCTTTATTTCATTTTGGTTGGCATATAGTTGTTATCGTGGTTCAACGATGAAATACTTTCGGTATTATATAAACTAGCTTTGTATCCGCGTAATGCGCAGAATATGTTCATAAATAAATTTATTTATCTGATTTTAAAATTATTTTAAAAATTATTTATGTGATGCTTAATTTTTACAATAAGTTTGTTATTAATCTAATTTTGAGAGTCAAGAATTAGATAACTAACTTATAAATATATCGATACGAAGACGGATAGTTCTATATTTATCTTGGTTCACTATGTCATCAACCTGATATTAATACGTGGGTTTCTTCTTATTCATAACACTTGTTACTTTTATCTTTTCTCCCCTTGATAAAATCATGATCTAGATTCTTATTCACGATTTATACACGCACGATTGTGCAAAATAATATTTATAAACAGATTTATTTAGTATTTAAAAATAAATACTTTTCAATCAATATATTTCACATCTAATATTAAAAAAATTTCAACAAATAGATTTGATATTCATTTTTCAAAATTATTTTTGTTGCAAATGTTAAATGATGTTCAAGTTGTAATTTCTTAAACTTATTTATTACATGAATATAAGCATTCAATTTAATTTTAGTTTTTTGTTTGATTTTTTAATATTCGATATATGAATAAACACATACAACCTTATTTTTAATGTAATAATGTACAACTTATAATTCATGTAATATGTTTGCAAATTAAAGTTGTATCTTGATCAAATAGAACCAAATACATAATACCTATAATTTTGTATATAAGTTAGAAAAAAATAATTAAATATAAAAGTTGTACGTTTAATATATATTGAAGTATAGTTATGATGCTGATTAATGTAATAGTAACAAATTTGACTTTTATATTTAAAAATAGGTTTGATTATGTGTAAAATTGTTTTAATCTCATTGGTAGTTTGAATTAATGATAATGCTGATGTGTATTATTGTTTTAATCTCATTGGTAGCTTGAATTAATGATGATGCTGATGTGTCACCACCAGAAAACTCCAAAACGTCATATGTCAATCTTTGGAGAGACATAATCTCCTTATATATATATAACTAGTTGGTGACCCGTCCTTCGGGTGGAGTTTGATATCATTGTTACGAAATAGCATATAACAAAAACATTGCGATATAG
>OVBA01005404.1:0-19986 GCA_900406435.1 Lepidium aucheri
CAGGTGATTAGGCGAGCCTCATAACATCTTCGGGGCCGAGCACACGAAGCCTAGAAGAGCGTAGCCGACTAAGTGAGCAACCAACCTTCATCATGCTCGCCGGAAATCAAGGAGAAGATCTTGGAGAATCTCGAGAGGATNGAGAAGATCTTGGAGAATCTCGAGAGGATATTCCCCGAAAACCTAGGTCTAAAAGCCTATAAATAGTAGTCCATAACCACGAAAAGGGATATAGAAAAATAGGGAGAGAAAACCCTAGAGCTTGGGAGTCAAGCAAAGGATTTGTTCGACCTCCACTTGTAATCTATTTTCGTCTAATAAAAGTATTCGATTCAAAGTTCCACAATTTTTACGAGTGTTGAGTCTTAGCATCAACAAGTACCGAATTGAAATAACTATACACCATTCACAAACATAATTGTAACCAGTCAATTGTTTGGTCAAATAAAAGGAAGTGATCTAATTTAGCCAGTTAGTTAACGATAAGCTATAGAACAAGGAAGCTCCAGATCCACCACCAACTATCACATATCATCTTCATGAATTCGATAGTTCTAAAAATCACAATGAACAACCTATAGATCTAAGTCCAACCAATACGAAAATATCATAGAACCTAAAGCTTTATTAACAAAAAAACAAAGTCGAGTTTGACTTTGATATGAAAACTTCAAAAAAGAACCACAAAACTTCAATCAACAGAATCATTATTGAGCTTGATTCTTCTTTATTTCATATAATATAGTCAAGAGCAACTCTACTCTTCTCCATAAAACCACCAATGGCTTCTAGCCTTCTATAAAACCAATTCAGAAGCTTGTCATAATAAATAAATTCATAATTCCTGGCAAACTCAAATCAAATTCGAGAAACTAACCTCAAGAATAGTTACAAATTGTAAACGCACAGGATTATAGGTTCGATTTGCTGAATGTGACAGTCCGATTGATGAAGGCGACAGTCCGATTTGCTGATTCCCCGCCTCCGATTATGACATGCAGCCGTCGAGATGAAAATTTTGGGTTCTCCTTCGATTTCAGAGATGTCATCATCGCCATAAGAGAGAAAGAAGAAAAAAGAGTTTTTTGCTAAATGAGAAATACGGAGAGACCCCATCTCTTCAATTTTTTTTTCCAGAAAAAACTTATTCATCCAATTAGTAGCTGACACGTATGAGTCTCTTAAAATTTCTTAAGTTTCTCAACTAAGATCCAGTTCTAGAGATAATGAGCTATTTTACATTTATCTAAAACCAATTAAATGATAAGAACCTTTCTAAGATCCTTGCGTTGGAGATGCTCTTAAACCAGAATTTTAAGAAATGGTTCTTACCAAGTATCAAATTTATATTGGATAATAGATTTTAAAAAATAAAGATAAAAATAAAATTTTTATAGAAAATATTATTAAACTATCGTTTAGATATTTTACAACCGTTGAGGATGCTCTAATATCCTTCGATCGCTTCAACTTCAAAACTCTACCATTCCCTCAATGAGATTCTTCCGCCATGGACAAGCACCATCGATCTTGCTAGGACTACCGAGTTCTTGTTTTATTCCTATCTTTTCAGTCTTTTCGTTCCGCCATTGCCAAAACATCAATACCATCACCAGTAGCCCTAGATTTCCCGTTCATATCTGAATTCATATCAAGCTTCTCTCTTTATTTCGTTTCATTTTGCGCTGAACTCTGTTCTAATCAGTTCTCTTTGACGTAGAAAGTAAGTGGTGTTGGAGGAAACGGATATGGAAACACTGTAGAGACCAACTTCTGCATCTCCTACTCTTACAAATACGTTTCATTTTATCTTTAGCTACATCATTTCTTGGGATATTAGTAGACTTTTCAAGATCCTATTAAATGACAGCTAAGAGTTATACCATGAAAAAAATGCTTTTCCTGGATTAGATGTAGTTCTTACAGTACATTTGGGTCCATCGCCTCTACTTGGCTTCTTGGTAACTTTTTACAGTCTTTCCTGCAAAGTTCAGGCGCCTTTGAAGTTAAGCATTGGTTGTAAGACACAGACTTTTGTTGTTATTGTGCCAAATATATTAGCGTTATTGTTAGTAAAGCTAAACCAATCCTATCTTTTGATATTGTAGGTGTTTTCTAAATTGAAAGAAGGTAGATTTCTGAGGAGATCGAGTTGAGAGATCTCATCATCAGAATCAGAACCCTAATAAATATCCCACATCGGTTAGATAGGAGATTATGGATTGGTATATAATTAGTAATGGATTCTCTAACTAATAAAATTATTGGTTGAGTATGACTTATTAGGTTTGTGACTCGACATAATTCTCTATTAGTTGGTGCACTGAGCATGGAACACACCCTCATAGGCTTGTGGGCACGGGGAGGTATTGGAACGGGTAGGGAGAGAAGTCTAAGTAGGACAAGCTGTTTGAGACCGGAAGCCACTTGTGTCGTGGACAATTACTAATGGATTTTTCAACTAATAAGTTATCAAGACTTCGTCATGTCCGCAAACATATGAGGGTGTGTTCTTCCATGCTCATCGCACCAATTGATAAAGAATTAGGCCCAATCACAAGCTCATCAAGCCATATCCAACCAATAATTAAAGTTCTTAGTTGGAGAACCCATTAGTACTTATATACCAATACCTAATTCCTATATAACCGATGTGGGATACTTACCAAAACCTTACAAAATTCTTAGAAACAACACCATGTGTTAATATTGTCAAATTGTCTGGATAAACATAGCTCAATATGGGTTTTAAGGATTTTGCTTTGTTACTCATATAAATATACAGATTACAGAAAATAGAGAATTCAACTCAGTCGAAACAGATATTATTATACATTTATTCAACATAGACTAAACAAGTAGACTCATAAAGAGTTTAAGGTGTTGAGTTAGCCACTGTTGGAACGTTGGGATCGTGTCTTGTGTTTGCAGATGGATCACCATAATCCTCAGTGCTCACCATAAAGGATCTACTTACTCTCGCTGTCTTCCCAAATCCTAGCAAATAAAAACCAATTCAAATTCAAAACCAGAATCAGAACATCATAATTTAGTCACTCAAAACATAAGGAATAAAAAGGATGAAACCTGAGGCAGAAAGAGTGTTTCGGGGTGAAGATGTAACAAGTGGAAGAATTAGTATGACAAACAAAAGAAGACGAACTCCAAAACTCATCTCAGTTTGGTTTGAGAGGTTTTTGAACAGATGGATATGAAACGATCTTGTAGTGAATTTAATCCAAATACAATCTCTTTCTTCACGTGAACAAGAGACTAAACATTAAAGCCTGTTTTGTTTTCTGTCTCTCTAACTAAAGAGGAGTGTTGGTTTGGGAGATGGGTTATTAATGGTCAGAAGATGACCAAGGAAATAATGACATGTGACTTAGCATTGTCGCCATATTATGTCACATCTTGGGGTACCAAATGTCTGAAATTATAAACCCAATCTGATCCACCAAGAAAAACAAAATATCTATTCATAACTCAGATTCTAAATCCTATTACGTAAAACAACAAATATTTATCACTTAGCAAAACTCATTTTCCCATAATTAATATCTATTGGTTATGTGTACGTAAAAAATTTAAATATATAGAAAAATATTGGTATGTTTTGAATAACAATGAGTCACCACATCTCTATAAATTAGAGACTTCCCAACCACTCCTTACAAATGCTATCATATTTTAAACTCTCGTTTTTATTTTTGTTGTTAAATTATATTTGACAGGATGTAAGGAAATTAAATAACCATTCTTCGGAAATATAAAAACCATTGACATTTCACATATTTTATAACGAGCCGAGACTCTATTTGTTAAATGTGATTGTGACTCTATCTAGGAAGCACATCATTGTTTTCTAATCCTTAAAAACTTTTTTTATCTCCACTCTTTAAAAGTCAGATCTTACCAAGTCGGATATGAAACCCGCTTAGCTGTTCATTTTACTTTGAAATGGTTACTGAAATTTAGGACTATAAGAACCATCATCATCGTGTACGAATGAAAACATACACAAACACAAATACACACAAAGTGAGGTTGTATACAAATTACAAACTAGGGAAATTGGGATGGAAAGTGAAGATTGTTCTTTGGTCGTTGAGAGATCAGAAGTGGTTCTAGCAGGATCGGCCCAAATATTTTTTATACCTAAAGCAAAAATTTTTTTATAAAATGAAATAAGATTTTAAGGGATTCGAATTAATTTTTTTAAAGTAAATCAGCAATATACTACTACTATCCTACAATAAAACCTAAAAAATGATGCTTAAAAGTATTTATATATTTTGATGTCTAAAGCATATGCTTTATGTGCTTTACCTCAGGGCCACTAGTACTTCTAGTGCAACCCTCAAAGCCAACACCTATAGTCTCTCTATCTCTCTCCACTATCGACAACCATCCAGGCTTTGAAAGTATCGTCAAGACCATATGCGTCTTTGCTCCTGAACCCCAAGATGAAGCCAACCACGACGTGGCTTCTCTTCTTCAACATGCTCTCTCTAATGCCCTTGTCTATTATTACCCTCTCGCTGGAAAACTTCACCGAAAATTGGAAGACAATAGACTTCAGTTGAGTTGTAAAGCGGGAGATGGAGTCCCCTTCATAAGGGCAACCACCACGTGCACTCTTTCTTCTCTCAAAATCTTGGACAATGATGTTGAATCAGGCTACCAACTTGTGCCTTGTTACGAACCTCTGAAGGGTTGTGAAGAATACGACCCTCTCGCTTTACAGATCACCAAGTCTGCATGTGGAGGAATCACTATTGGAATGGCTCATTCTCACTCTGTTTGTGATGGTGTTGGAGTAACTTAGTTTTTCCGAACGATGTTAAAGTTTGCCTCTGGAAAGACACAACCCAGAGTCATCCCCGTATGGGACAGAGAGAGGCTCACCTCTAACGCCATCAACGGTATGCAACCAATGTACACTTTCATGATATTACAAGTTTTAGCATAAATCTTACCTGTTTTAAATTAATTTTTTTATCTAAGAAAGAAAAAACTAAATACTTTTCAGTTTTCATAAAATCATATTTATAGGTACGTAAATGCAAAACATAATTGGGTTTTCTTTTTGGGGTATACGAGTTTTTTTCGAGTATAGGCAAAAGGGATCCATCAAACAATTTTGGGTAAATATTCTATTTCGGATATGAACTTGTACCCAATCTGAACTAGAATTGGTATCGAATTGTATTGGGTTCTTAAATGGAAATAAAAAATATGGATTTGATTTGATCCGGATCTAAACAAATACACATTCAGTTTTTAAATGGCTATAAAAATTATATACGCGAAAGACGTGGATCTAAACATAATTTATTGAAAACTGAATGGACTAATGTTGATCTCTTAGACCTCGATTGGTAACTACTTTTGTTGCTTTGAAAAACAAAAATTTTTGTAAGAGATTGCAATTGTTTAATTGCAGTCTCTTACAAAGATTTTTGATTTTTAAAGCAACTAAAAGCAATTACCAATCGGAGCAGTTTTTTTTTCCCGTCCATAGTTTTCTTTTGTTAGACTCATATTTTAGGGATATATATATATATATATTCTAGATGAAAAATATCTTTTTTACAGTTGTGATTTATAACCTGTAAAACTATTTTAGATGGACTCAAAGACGATAAACCGAATCCGGAAGTTATTGATTTTCCCAAGTCTTTCTCTTATTCACCGGATAATGCAATTAACGAGGACATGGTCCGAGAGATCCTGAACATTACCTCCGAAGAAATTACAATACTCAAAAAGATAGTTGCAGAGGAGGAGCAAATGACAAACAAGAATGAAGAGACCGTAGTTGCCACGACTCTGGAGATTCTTGCAGCCCATATTTGGAGAGCAAGATGTCGAGCCCTGAAACTGAGTCCCGATGGGACTACAATTTTAGGCATAACCATTGGTATCCGTAGTATTATGGATCCGCCATTACTAGAAGGCTACTATGGCAATGCCTTAATCAATGGTTCTGTGGCATTGACATCAAAGGAGCTTAGTGAATCGCTTTTGTTTCGTATAGTTAAGCTCATACAAGACATGAAGAGAGCTGCACTCAATAGACGGTACTTGTCGGGACAACTTAACGTGATTGAGAGAATGATGGAGGAGAAGGCATCCGTTGAGAAGCACATCGACATAGGGTCCATGATCCTCACAGATTGGCGACAAATTGGTCTACATTACAATGGTTGGGGAAATCTAGTGAACATAGTACCTTTAATTCCAATGAACTTGCCATTTATCTGGATTATATTGCCAGCGTCAAAGGTGGCTCCGGGGATGAGCGGTGGCGTTCGGTTGCTGGTTACGCTTCCTAAGGTCGTGATGGCCAAATTCAAGGAAGAGATGAATGGTGTTTAACTATTAAAGGACTGAGACTCTTACCGAGTATTAGAGAAACCATTGTACAAGTCATTACCAATCTAATGAGCCCATGTGTTTAGGGTTTTGAGCAAGTTAGTATTGTATAAATATCTTTATTGTAAGAACTTTGGTTATAACTTAGAGAGAATTGGTTTTGAGTTGGAAGCCCATATTCTAATATGGTATCAGAGCCAGGTTTCCACGCTATCCAACTTGATCCGATCCATAACTAGTCCATTATCGACAACTCAGACCCAATATTGGTGTCGTCGATCCATCCCCAAATATACGAGATTAATGGCCAAAGAGTCATCATCTCGAGGGGGCGTATTAGGAAACAACATCCCACATCTGAAGTTAGAAATGATTCTCTTCAGTATATATAAGATATGGACCTCTCCACTCATTATTAATTGGTTTTGAGTTGGATGCCCATATTTCAATAGAGAGTTGCCTCCAAGCAACTCTCCCTCTTTCAATTTTATAATATCATTTCAAAAATTAATTTTATCTTGGTGTTCTTTGTTTAAGCTTTCTCTTTTACTCTATTTGCACAATAAAGCTCCTTCATGAGCGATTTCAATTTACAGTTTTTATGTTTATCTTAATAATCTTATTCTCACAAATCTATCCTTGTTTTGAGATTGTCTATACTGAGCTTGGTTATTGTGTCCAGTTTAATGTTTAGTTTTGGGCATAAAGTCCATAACCGAAATCTAAACCTCGAACCCAATTCAACCAAACCATTTAGATTTCAGATGTATTCAAATAACCGTTGATATTATACAATTCCAACACCAAATCAAATCTGAACCAAACCCAAACTAAAACTTTATAATAACTGAATGGATCTTAAACCTTATAACCAAAAATCAAAAATCCAAAATAACCAAACCGATAATCGATCAGTCTTACGAATGCTCATGCCTATTAATGTTGGTCAGCAACTCTGTTTTGATCAAGTACCTTCTAAAGAAACTATTGCATGAAATGTTTTTCTTACTTCATTTTGATCGTTTTGGTGTTCTACAATTTGTTTTGCCTATCATTGTAATTCTGTTTTTTTGGGTCAGAATTGAAATTATGTTTTTGATTGTGTTGATAACATTTGACTATTTGAGTATAATATATAAACCAAAACAAGAGAGAGGGTAATTGCCATGATTATATGTTGTGAGAATTAAGGCAATAACATGAATACATAAACTAATTTAAAAAAACGTATGATTCTTAAAAGAAATAATTATATGGTATACCTTCTTTTAGAAACTATTTGTGCCAAATACCCTTTCAGTGTTTCATCTTCTTTCAAATGTCCTATTCTACTGTTTTTATGTCTCAAAATTACTCAGTTATCCCTGACCCATTCTTTCTTAAAAAGCACGCTTTTTGGAGAAATCACAGAACACTGTTTTGTCTTTCTAGATTCATCTCTTCCATTTCTTCTCTCCCAAATTGGAACCCTAAGAACACACCATCTTCTCTCGCTGAAGCTTGATAAATCGATCAAGATGGTAGATCTAGTTGCGATACAAATCTGCAACTCATTAATCCCTCTATCCTCTCGCTTTCTTAAACTCTTTTATTCTTCAACTCATCAATCTGCAAATCTGCAACTCTTTAGTTTAAAAGATTTGAAACTGATACAAGAAAGATCGAGTCTCTTTCGATTTGTAGTTGGGTATAGGTTCTCGTTGAAGGGGTTAAAACATTCTCGTCTTCAAATTTGTCAATTAGGGGTCATCCTTGTTTCTAGGAATTTTGGGATTGACGATATGACTAACTTGGGTGTTTGCCATCGATAAAGTAAAGTTTGCTTTGGACACGAAGGCAAAGACGATAATTTAGCTATGAAAATGAAGACGAGGACAAGGACGAAGCCAAATTTTTTGTTATGAAGACGAAGACAAGGACAAAGACAAGGACAAGAACGAGGATGAAGACAAGTATTTTGCTATAAATTTTGCTACAGAAACGAAGACAAGTATTTTACTATAAATTTTGCTATGGAGACAAATACAAGGACGAAGACAAGTATTTTACTATGGAGACAAAGACAAGGACACAGACGAGGATGAAGACAAATATTTTGCCATAAATTTTGTGATGGAGACGAAGACAAGTATTTTGCTATGGAGGCGAAGACAAGGAGGAAGACAAGGACGAGGACGAAAACATGCATGTATTTCTAGTTTTAAAGACAAGGACAACTAGTTTTATAAATCCCAATTTACCTTATCCCAATGAAGAAACCAAATTTACCTTATCTCAGTGAAGAAACCAAATTTTCAACAATTTTTAACCCTCGTTTCTTGAAGGTTTTTCTAGGAGAAAAAGATAAAAGGATTGAAGATTTTACAGAGAACAGAGAAGGTCTCGCCTTTTATAGGGAGAAGAAGATGAAAGGTCAAAGTTTTTTACTTGAGAAGTGAGAAACTGACCGTGGGGCAGCACAAAGGGCAACAGACGTCTTGTAATTTGTTTTTCTTTTGAAGGTTATTTAGTATTTCTGAAACACAAAAAGGACATTCTGGAGGAGGTTGCAAAAAGAGAGCATTTTATATAATTAGGAACAGTAAATAGGACATATTTGATGAATACCTCTTCTTAAAATTAAGAAACTAGCAGTGGGGTTAGAGTGAACAAAGACTGAATACCCCCTGAGAGAATAAAAACTAGACTTCGGCTTTCTTCACCCATACAGACTCGATGGCCCACCTTCTCTCTCTAGCGATTCTTAGATGTTAAAAATGGTGGAGTTATTGCGTACTGAGAAGTTGTTTGCGACCCCTGAGAATTATATTTGAGGTTATAGACCTAACTAGAGAGTTTTTTTTGTTTGTATGATTATTCGGGAAATCCTTCATATTGTTATTGGGTTATTGGATTTGGAATAATTTCAAGATTTGAAATTAAATTTGATTTGTATTTACGGATTGTAACTCTTGGGTTTAATCTCTTCATTGTTTATTACTGATTCTAATTCTTAATGTATTTTATTTTATAGATTCGCTGCAAATTTGTAAATTTTAAACGACAACCAGAACCGAGTTGTAGATAAGCTTTAAACATCTTTGGATAAGATGAAGATGATATAATCACTAACTATGATAATAACAACGAATAAATTTTTTATAGTAATTACGTTTAGAAGAATGCAAAACAAATATATGTATTCAATAGAAAGATATAACAGGTAAAACAATTTTTTACAATCAACTTATTCATTTGCTTTAGAAACAAAGTGACAGAACTTGCTGCTTAAGAAAATGTAAAATGTATATGTTAGCTGAAAAATTATGTAAAAAAGATGTCTCGATAAAAATGGACAAAAATTTGTAAAATAAAACACACTTACACAAAACATGACATATAATGTTAGGGAATGAAGGCTACTTATACACAATCATACGCCAAAGCAGGTAATGAAGGCCAGTTATACAGTAGGTAGGAAATCATGAATCTTCTAAAAGCAGGTGTCAAATTATTTGTTAGCTGCAAACATATTGTTAGCTGGAAACATATATATTAGCTGAAAAATTATGTGAAAAGATGTCTGGATAAAAAAAGATAAGAGTTTGCAGAATGAATCACACTTACACAAAAAATGACATATAAATAAGCATAATAGTGGATGTTCATAGGATGTAATATCTATATTGAACCCGAACATATCCAACCGAACAATTTAGACTCAAAACTAGTTATAAACATGTATTTTGGGTGAAATAACCAATCCAAAGTTGAATCCATTGATATTACTCCAACACCAAATCAAATCTGAACCAAACCCAAACTAAAACTTTATAATAACTGAATGGATCTTAAACCTTATAGTTGAAAATCAAAAATCTGAAATAACCGAACTGATAATTGATCGGTCTTACGAATGCTCAAGCCTATTAATGTTGGTCAACAACTCTGTTTTGATCAATTACCTTCTACATAAACTATTGCATGAAATGTTTTTCTTACTTTATTTTGGTCGCTTTGGTGTTCTACAATTTGTTTTGCCTCTCATTGAATTTTTTTTTTGGGTCAGAATTGAAATTCTGTTTTTGATTGTGTTGAATAACATTTGACTATTTGAGTATAATATATAAACCACAGGGAGAGAGAGAGAGGATAATTTACAGAATAAAATGTTGTGAGAATTATGGCAATAACTGAATACATAACTAATTAAAAAGTAACATATGATTCTTAAAATTAAGAAACTAGCAGTGAGGTTAGAGTGAACAAAGACTGAATATCCCTTGAAAGAATTAAAACTAGACTTTGGCTTTCCTCACCCATAGAGACTCGATGGCCCACCTTCTGTCTCTAACGATTTTTAGATGTTAAAAATGGTGGAGTTACTGCGTCCTGAGAAGTTGCTTGCGACCCGTGAGAATTGTATTTGAGGTTACAGACCTAACTAGAAAATTTTTCGTTTGTATGAATCTTCTAAAAGTAGGTGTCAAATTATTTGTTAGCTGGAAACGTATATATTAGCTGAAAAATTATGTGAAAATATGTCTAGATAAAAAAGGACAAGAGTTTACAAAATGAAACACGCTTATACAATACATGACATATAAATAAGCACAACAGTGAATGTTCATAGGTTGTTTTGCAAAAACACAAAGACAAAATATCTTGCAGTGGTACTCAAGCTTGTCCATTTCTTCACACCTTTCTGAATCATCTGCATCATGTAATCGACCTTCTCTTTGGTTTCTTCATTGGACCAAATCAAGTCTTTTTCTTCGGAACAACATATTTCAGTTATAGTGCAAACCAAATGGGTGGGTGCAAAACATAGAAATAACTGGAAAATATCATAAAAAGTGCTCCAAAGGGCCCCCCATGGGTAGTAGCTTTCAAATAAGGGGATTGATAAATGTGAAAATAAAGAAGATAAATGCATAACAGGTTATGGGCAATCGATGAAGTTATCTGCAACCAAATGGTGAAAGTGAACTTATGGTGTTGATGAGATCCTAAGGGCTTCCAGAGGGCGGGTCAGAGTTAGGGGCCTGGTGGGAATACCATTATTCGCAAAGGTGCAAACTAAATAAGAAAATGTAAAAACTATGTGGAGATGCAAAATATAAAGTTAACTGCAAGTAATGTTTCCATCTTCATCTCCTTCATAAGACCTTAAGCTGACCTGCAACAATGGTGGTTGTTGGTACAAAACATACAAATAACTACAAAACATCATGAAAAATGCTCCAGAGGAGCCCCCATAGGTAGCAGCTTTCTATAATGAGTAATGAGGGAATTTATAAATGTGCAATAAGTAAGATAAGTACATAACAAGTTGAAGGCAATCGATGAAGTTTTATGCAACCAAATGGTGGAAGTGAACTTATGGTGTTGATGAGATCCTGAGGACCTCTAAAGGGCGGGTCAGAGATAGTGGCCTTGTGGGAATACCATTGGTCACAAAGGTGCAAACTAAATAAGAAAATACAAAAACTTTGTGGAGATGCAAAATATAAAGTTAACTGCAACTAATGCTTTCATCTTCATCTCCTTCATGAGACCTTAAGCTGATCTACAACAATGGTGGCTGTTGTTAATTTTTTTTTCATTTTTTCTTTTGAATATTTTTTTTCATATATTTATAGATCTATGAGTAAATAATCAAATTTGTGAAGAAAATGGTAAAAAAAAATGATTTTTTCCACTTTTTCATTTATTGATGTGTACACCAAAATCATGGAAATCGAGATGTATCTTCTTCTATCGAAAAAAATGTTTTATTGTTATTATTGAAGTTGCTTGTTATAATTAGAGATAATAAAAGAGATAAAATGAGAAATAAAGAAAGTAAAAAAGTGAGAAATATGGATTTTTCGTGAAAGAGAAGAGAGAATGAGAGAGATAGATAACTATAGGGGCATTAAAATCTTTTTTCGAAACAGTATATACTAATTATAATATTTTCAGTCACCTAAATATTAAAACTTTTTATGTTATTCATTGGAATCTCTCTAAAATGCTAGCAAAAAAAGTATAAAATTAGTAGTCTTAAATTGTATGTAATGATTAATTCACTTATGATATCATTAAAGTATTCAATAAAATGTTTAACAAAAGAAATATAAATTATAACAAATATTTTGATTAGGATAAGAAGTGAGGTGAAAAGAAAAGAAAACTGAAAGACCTTTTTGATTTGACTTTTGTGAAAGGAGAAAGTTAAAAGAACCCAGAAAATCAAAATCTTGCTTTAATCAGATCTGAAGAATGATGAAAGAAATTATTAAAGTTAACAATCAAGATAAAGGGAAACAAAGAGATGTGCTGTAAAATTGATCGACATCAAGTAATGATCTGAGAGAGAAGTCGACGACCCAAACAGACTCGACGACGGAGCTTCCTTCGCTCATCAGCAGAGAGAAAAAGCCTTTATTCAAAATCCTTCTCAGCAATAAAACTTCTCCACCGTTTATTTGCTCTGGAGCAGGCGTTTGGTGGCTTTCTTGGCCCCAGCGTCGGCTCCCACCCAACCTAATTTCCTTTCCTCAGAGTATGTTTTCAATAAGTGTTGAAGGTTGAAGCTGTAAACCAGAAAACATAGAGTTTGATCCTTTTGAAGATCTGGAAATGGGGCTAGATTTGTTCGTGGTGTTTTGGTTTTGGATTTGTTCGGCCGGTGGTTAGGAAGCTCCATTGGTGCTTGCATGTCAATAAATCTCTCATCAGTCCTCGATAGCTTCAACGTCTTATCTCCAAGGTTGGTCAGATCCCACCGAGCTCCTCCTCTCCACTGCCGACTTCGCATTTCTCATCCTTGTTTTCTGGCTACCGACGATTTTCCTTCCTTTTGTCTGCTTATGTTTTAGCTGTCTCTTTGTCATTATGTTTTTGTTGTTTGCTATTACTGAATTTTGTAGTTCTAGTCTCGTCAAAGGTCTTGGTTTCTAGCTATGTGTTAGATTTTTGGTTTCTTACTTGTTTTTGCATGTTGGAAATTTATCTCTAGACCTATCTGACTTAGAAAAAGTCAATGAGTTTGATCCATTTAAGTTATGGTTAGTTCTGTTTAGTCATTTGCTTGTAATTTCCTTGATCTTAGGTTAACCATAAGTTATTCTTCTCCGGATCGATCAATGGCAGTCCATTCTTGGCATATGCTATACCGGATAAGGATGGGATTAGCTCCTTGTTTTCACAATCAAGATTTAATCGAAATCGAGTAGTTATGTGGTTTCTTTTTAGGCGTTAAACGAGTCAATCGACTTTGCTATCACTAGAAGTCTCCGGCTCTGAAAACTTATTCGGAAATTGTGAGGTTTATCAATTCCTATAGGAGGTCCCGTCATATGCATTACAAATTATCTTTCCGGTGGTTTTGTCTTTTTGGTGGTTTTGTCTTTCCGGTCTAAGATCTGTATTCTATCAGTTGTAATATTGTAGCCTTTCCACTACCATGATCAAACTGTTGTAATCTTTGTCCCGATTGATATTATTCAGTTTCCAGAAAAAAATTATAACAAATATAAAATGATCGATTATTTTTTTCAAAGTAAATAATCAAAATCACTTGTTCAACTCTATAAAAATGAAGTGATTTACATTTTACACATAATAATTACGATTATACTCGCATTATATTTTTCAAAAATACAATATAGAGTAGACGAAGTCAAAAGCTAAAGTTCAAGGTGATAAAACAGACGCTCGCCCTAGTCGCCCAAATAAGAAGATCTGAGAGTTTGGAGATCGGTGGTTGGTGATTCCGCTAGTACTGACACCGATCTCCCTCTTTTATGTTTAATCACCGGTCGGTGAGGAGGTGAGGTGACGTGCAACTTTTCCTATGTGGGTTAAGAGTTTCGTAAAAAGTTGGGTAGAGATGTGGTGTTACGTCGGTGGCTTTAGCTTGCTACGATGGTCATTAACGGTTTGCTAGTTTATGCAGATATGGATGAGCTGGGATCTTACCATCTTGTCTGCAAAGCTTTGTCTTCTAGTAGGAGGTCTCGTTGGCTGTAAAGGTTCGTGTCTCTGCTTTGAAGGTTATCACCGGTGAGGTCTTCTGACTTTGGCTTCTTTATCTCTGGTGAAACCTTTTCCAGATTTGGAATTGTTTGTGTTAGATTTTCCTTTACCGATTTGGTTTGGGTTCCTTGTTTAGTTTTATTTTAATTTGGTTTAGTTGTTGGTTATAGCTCTGTTAGGGTTCTAGTTTTTTTCATTCTCATGTTCTAGATTAATTGCTCTCCTAGGTTGATCGGTATGCTTCCTTTTTCGATTCGATCAGTTTTGTGCTCTATTTGGGTTCAGTTTCTTCTGTGCAGAGGTCAGTTTTGCAACTTGTCTCTACTTCCAAGACTAGATCGAGGTCTTTCTTAATTAAGGGTTTTATCAAGGTGTCAACTAGTAGGTCTATGTTTGGTTTTGACTTCACCATATTCGGGAGTAGTGGGTTATATTTTCGCTAGTGTAGTTACCCGATCATTATCATTGCGGTACATTTATTCGCCATAGGAAGTTTCTTCATCATTCCAAGCTTCGTTTTCCTAGATGGTGTTCTCAGTCTTTTTTGGGGTATTATTTTCTAGAGTCTTTGTTTTAGGGTCCTAGCATAATTTTTATCGGGGCTAGTTTTAAAAAATTTCCCTCATTTGAGCTTCACATTCCCTTTTTTGGGATTTCAATGTTTTACACCGGTTTTATATATTCTACCTTTGTAATCTTCAAACTATATGCTCAATATAATATTCTCAGACCAAAAAAAAATACTCGCTTTATAACATCGGATTGGATTGTTTTGATTGTTTTTTAAAATTATATTCATTTAGGATATTGGACACGTATTGATGTTTTAGAATTTTTTTTGATATGTTGTTTTAGAGGCCCAAAACCTGAACCGAATTTGATCCAAATTAGTGGAACGAACCTGAAAAAATACTCAAATGAGTCTTAAATCTATGTACCCAAAAAACAAAACTCAACCCAAAACCTAAAAGCAATCAAGAACCAAATTTTAGCATTTTAGAGTTTGGCTATTAAATCTTTTTTTTATTTTGAATTTTTATGTAACAAAGATCTGTTTCCGAACTCATTCTATATTGACCCAAACTCTACCCAAAAAATAAAAATATATAAATAATTCTCAAAATAAAATAACCAAAATCCCGAATTAGATGAACCTAACCCAAAAAATACAAGAATGTGTCCTAAATCTATATATCCGAAAAATCAAATCCAAACATATACGAGAACCAATTCAATAACCGAATTTTTAACCGATATATTAAATTATTTTTTTCATTAAATCTTTATTAGTTTTGAATTTTTTTATAAAATTTTGTAGCAAAATCTACATTAAGTGTATTTTAAAGGATTATTATGAACCTTAGGTTAATTTTATCTTATAGTTTATAACACGTCCAAAATGAAAATATCCCCTGTTGTAATATATAAGACTAGGATTATACCAATGCTATAGCGTAGAATTTGATTATTTTTTCAACCAATGTTCATTTAATTTTTAAATCCGTGTTGATATTTTCAACATTATTTTCGAGATGTCGTTTTAATGCCCCAAAATCCAAGCCAAAATCAACAGAATTAGAATAATCGAATCTCAACCAAACACAACAAAATATCCCAATGAGTACTAAGCTTATATTTTTAGGAAACCGAACTCGAACCAAATCAAGAACTAAATTCTAATGTTTTATAACTAAATCTTTGTTTATTTTGGATTTTCATATAAAAATACTCAAATCAAACTCGATCTATACTGAACTGAATCCAATCCAAAAAATAAAAATAAGAGAATAAGTGTTAAATCAAAAGGGCCAAAAACCAAATTAGAAGAACCAAACCCGACAGAATACCATAATGAGTGCTAAATCTATGTATTAGAAAATCCAAATTCAAACCTTAATCTGAACCGAATCAAAAACCGAATTTGTACCCTATATATTTTAATTTAATTTTAATTAATTTTCGTTAATTTTAAATTTTTATATAAAATTTTATAAGCCAGCTCATTATGCCTATTTTAAGGGTTGTTATGAACCTTATGTTAATTTTATTCTATAGTTTGTAACAAGGTCAAAATATAATCGTCTTCTGCTATAATATATAAGACTAGGATTATACTGCGTTATAACGCAAAATTTGATTGTTTTGATTGTTTTTCTAAACCGTGTTTGTTTAGGTTGTTAGTATCGTGTTGATATTTTAAAATATTGTTTCGAGATGTTGTTTAGAGGTCTAAAACCCGAACAAAAATTGATCCGAATTAGAGGAAGTGAACCTTAAAAAATACTCAAATGAGTCCTAAATCTATGTACCCAAATAAAACGAACTCAAATCCGAATTAGAACAAAATCAAAAACCAAATTCTTAGCTTTTTTGAGTTTTCTATTAAATCATTTTTAGTCTTGAATTTTTATATAAAAAATACTCAAAACCGAACTCTATCTACATCAAACCAAACTCTATTCGAAAAATAAAAATATATGAATAAGTTTTAAGCTAAAATAACCAAAATACCGAATTAGATAAACCAAATCCGACAAAATACCAGAATATTTCCTAAATCTATATATCCGGAAAATCAAATCCAAATCCGTACCAAAACCGAATCAAGAATCGATATACTTTTATTAAATTTTAGTTTTTTAAACTTTTTTCCTATTAAGTTTTTATTGATTTTTTGTATAATAAACTGTAATAAAACTTACCTTAAGCCTACTTTTAAGGACTGTTATGAACATTTGGTTAATTTTATCATATAGTTTATAACACGGTCAAAATAAAAGTGTCTTCCGCTTTAATATATAAGATATAGTAAAACCTCTATAAATTAATAATATTAGGACTTTGAAAAATTATTAATTTAGAAAGTGATTAATTTATCCATAAATTATGATTAATGAGATGAAAAAAACTATTATTTTATAGTATTTTTAATTTTTAAAATTAAATTAAAAGGATAAGTTTAGATAATTTTTAGATGAATCTTTTGAAAGTTACAAAATTTATAATTTATGATTAGTGATCTCAATTTTTTTTATTTCAACAGCCTATAATACTATTACAATGAAAATGATACATATTAAAAATTTGAAAACATAAAAAAAATTTAATTATCTTTTATGACATGTTATATTACAACATCTTAGTTTGAAAATAGAACACAACAATTATAGACTCTTAGAAAAAAATCATTTTTAGAAAAATCATACTTTAACATATCAGCTTATTTAAATATATATATATATATATATATTAGATTATTATTAATTTATGATATTATCGGGACTATATTTTACATAAAGGTCTCAAAATAATTATTATCTTATTAGTTTATTAAATTTCATTAAATTTTGCACTGGGCCGACTGGGACCAAAGAACTTTATTAATTTAGAGAAATTATTAATTTATCAAGTATTAATTTATGGAGGTTCTGTACTGATATGTGACATGATAATTGACCGTATATTAAAAAATTATACGGTTTATATATAAGAGATAATGTGTTTGATTCTTGAAGAAGTCATTATATAAAAGTTTACAAGATACCTAAAAGTTGTATTCAAATATGCTTTCTTCAGACCGAAAAGAATTAGAATGTCGTCCAAACAATGAAGTTTGTGTCTTTCTTGTAGACCTAAAGTCGAGGAAAAATACATACCTGGTTAACTAAATTAAAAATTTAATGAAATTACTTTGCTTATAATCGTGAAAAGGAAACCCTAACGTCCTCATGTATCTTTTGTATATCTTTGTATGTAAGCTGTCTTACATTATTCATTTCTTGTCGCTTAAGTAACCTTTTGGCATGAAAGCCATTTTCATATAAAACACCTCAACACGGCTCTTAACCACAACCCAAACTGTTTCTTTTTCTCCAATGGATAACCAAGGCGAAGTGCCTAAGCAATCTTCAAACAAACTTCCCGATCTTACCTTCTTCGAGCAAGCAAATTCTGATGTTGCTCTTGCTGCGTCCCAAGCTAATTCCCATTTTGCCTCTACTATACATGATTCTGCACCCTCAATGGTTCCAATGATGGAAAGTGACGAAGAATCTGAAGATGATGATGATGATGATGATGATGATGATGATGATGATGATGATGATGATGATGATGATGATGATGAAGACAATAATGAGAATTACTATGAGTATTTCGATAGCAATGGATTCGGTGAAGATGAAGACGAAATCAATGAGTTTCTTGAGGATCAAGAAAACAACTCCAATCCTGAGGAGGATGATTTCTTGGAGGAAGAAGATGAGATTGATCCCGACCAGTTGTCTTACGAGGAACTAATTGCACTTGGAGATTTCATCGGAGTAGAAAAACGTGGTCTGACTCCGACCGAAATCTCCAAGTGTTTGAACGCAACTACTTATGTATTTTCACATAAGAAAAACGAGATTGATCGTTGTGTGGTTTGCCAAATGGAGTTTGAAGATGGAGAATCATTGGTCGTTCTCCGACTTTGTGACCATCCTTACCATTCTGATTGTATCACCAAATGGCTTCAAACAAAGAAGCTTTGTCCCATTTGTTGTTCTGAACCATCTGTCAGCTAAAATTTCGAAAAGTATTTAACTACCGGTTGACATTTTTTATTTCTATTTTCTTTTCTTTTAAATGATAAAAATACGCACGTAGCCACAGACTATTCATAAGAATCAAGTGATCATGAGGTTATAGACATTATATTAGTAATCCTAGGATAACTGTCTATTTCAAGTTACTTATTATATAGACACAATTCTAATTTCTAAATACTTATAATCCTAATTCCTTAAATATAAGAAAAATTACCAAAAAGACAACATGGTGGTTTGATGTTTCATGACTTCGGTATATATAACAAATTGTAAATGATTTTAAGATGTGTGTTTTAGGTTATGGATGTGTCTTTATCTAATTGTTAATAATAATAAAAAACTATGACCAATAACATAGCTAATGATGAGTGACAAAACGCACCAGTTAATTAATTTATCTCTAAGACACCTCCAACCGTGAGGTGAGAAGGTTCTAAACAATAAATTAATAATATTTTTTACAAAAATTTAATTATTATTTAAATTTTAATTTTTTAAATGAATTTCTATTATAATAAAACCGTAGCGTTAATTTATCCGTATAATATAATAAAGATTTAAAATTTATGATTGGTTGATTTGTATTAGATAATTAATTTGTGTGAATAAAATTTGTTTAGATAATTTGTCACATGATTCGGTTGTATCTTTGTATTTTTGTGACAAGAAATTTTTATTAATTTGATTTGATTGGTCGAATCTTATTATATAAAAAAGGGTTTTTCAAAGTTAGTAATTAACAGGATTTTTCCACGTGTCACATCCGATGATCCAAACTTTTCTTGGATTTATTTATTTTTTAAAAACTAGATAAGATAAATCTTTAAATATATTTTTTCAATGTTTAGATTATCCTAATCTAAACAGAATTCCTAACGGAAAAAAATCTTAATCAAAAAAAATCGGNCAGAATTCCTAACGGAAAAAAATCTTAATCAAAAAAAATCGGGAATATTAATTACTAAAAATTAATTATAACAAAAAATAGTTTTGAATAATTATATTAAATTTTATTAAT
>OVBA01005405.1:227-19981 GCA_900406435.1 Lepidium aucheri
CTTCCCTCGTGATAGATAGGTTTAGGTAGGTGACCGAGGCTTTCCTTCTGTCAGCGAACTAAGTGGTCCTCGCCAGCAAGCCGTGAGGCAATGATCCGAGTGGTTGGTAACTTCTTTTCCGGAGCAACTTGTTCCAACGCTCTAGCTCCATTTTATGCTCCTTTTTGCTCCATTTCCTAAGAAAATCCCAGAACTCCAAATGCAAATGCAAAAAGTGCAAAACTAACCTAAATAGACCTAAATGCAAGTGAAACTAGCTATATGGACACAAAAATAACCTAAAATGATACTCTAAAACCATTAAAAATCACACTCATCACTAAGCCTGTCTCCGAGTATATGGAGATTGACGGAAGTCGGGCAAGCGATGAGGCGCCCGCTTCTTCTGCCGTCTTAGCACCTATGGCCGTCGAAGTGACGGCATCTTCATTAACCTCAGTTGCGGCATCCACTATGGTATTGACCTCCCTCCCTCCTCCACTTCGTGTTGTACAGGCAACCACGGTGACTTCTCGTGCTATGCCGGAGGACGGGAATGAGCCTTTATTTCCGAGTGCTAGCGCCTCGGCGGCGGGAGCCTTAGGGGCAGGAAGAGTCAACAGCAGGCCATCTCAAGGTCCCCGCGCCATCTTTTTAAAATTTAGGACCCCGGAGATGTGCATTCCTCCGGTTGAGGAAATGATCTTCGGTGCAGAATACAAGGCGATGGCAGAAGACGATGTTAAGGTTCGTTTAACAGCTTCTTAATCCTCTTATGCTTGTTCTTTCTTAATTAAAAGATTTTTACTTTTGTTTTCATTGTGTATAGGGAGGTTTGATGCAGAATAAGTACATTGATTTTGTTGAGAGGCACACCAGAGAATGGGCCTCTGACTTGACTAAGGACCTGAGGCTTGTAATTGAAGAAACCACCACGAAGCAAGAGGACGAAATGCGGGGTTTCAGAGTTGAGTATGACAAGCTGTTAGCTAAGTTCGAAGGTCAGGCAGACGCACTCTTCAGAAAGGAAAATGAGCGCGAGTGACTGGAAGGACTCAATTCCGAATCCCAACATCGAGCATATTCAGCTGAGATGCTCAATCGCGATTTGCAATGGAGATTAGAGCAAGAGGCTAAGGATCATGGTGAACTTCGGAAAAAGTTTGAAGCTTCTCAAGCTGCCGCTGAACAACTGGCTTTGGAGCTCGACGCCCTGAAGCTCGAGAAGTCTAAGATTTCATCTCCTTTCCAACAAGCCAAGAATGCCTTTGCTGAAAAATGGAGTAGGAAGAAGAAAGCCGTCGAGGGTGAGCTGAAAGCCCGCGAGACTCTTGGTAACCTTGCCTTTATGGCGAGGATCTGGAGCAATACTTTTGACCTCGATAAGGAAACGACAGAGTGTCTCGAGCTGCAAAAATAGGGAGAAGGCCGAATACAAAGAGGTTTCGGATTACGAATTGGAAACATCAGTTTGAAGTGCCTCGTTTTATTTATCATTTTGCCAACTTTTATCTTTTAGTTGTAGTTTGACTTTTATTTGTGAATTTCCTTTAGTATTATTTGTTGTTTTGACTTTTGTTTGTAATTTTCCTTTGTTGTTGTGAATATACATTTTCTGCGTCGAGTTTATTCGAATTTGACACTTAACAATTCACTTTTAATTTCGTTTTTTCCGTTTTATAGAGCAAGCAGTGGTTAGTTCCTTTACTTGCATTGATTTATTATTCCTCCTTCTTCTCTTATTATTATTATTATTATTATTATTATTATTATTATTATTATTATTATTATTATTATTATTATTATTATTATTATTATTATTATTTAGGGTTGCGCTTGACTTAGCAAGCTGCCTATGTATCTCTTCGAGATGATCAAGCCTTACGTAGTTCATCTTTTGAGTGCTTTAAACTGCTTATTTTCGTTTCTTTCTTTAGAGGTAAAACTTTTAAAGATTCATTACGTTCCATGGCCTTGGCTCTATTTTTCTGGAGTCGGCATTTTTTATTTTATATACCCCGGGTCTAACTTTATCTTTTACTTGGTAAAGGCCTTCCCAAGTAGCTCCCAGCTTACCCGCATTCAGCTCGCGGGTATTTTCGAATACTTTTCTCAGCACCAAGTCGCCTGCACGTAATCTTCGTAAGTTAACTTCGGAGTTGTAAAACATTGAGATGATATTTTTGTAATTATGTAATCTTATGTTGGCTAGGTCTCTTTTCTCCTCTATCAGGTCGACCACGTGCTCAAACATTTCGTTATTCTCGTATTCTGCTTCCGGAGCCTGGGTTCTTCTTAGACTTGGGATTGAGAATTCAGCTGGCACCACGGCCTCTAACCCGTACAATAGGGAGAAAGGTGTTTCCTCGGTGGCCCTTCTTGGCAACGTCCGATACGCCCAAAGTACGCCATTAAGCTCGGAATACCAACCTGACTTCTTTGATTCAAGGCGCTTCCTGAGTATACTTAAAATCGTTTTGTTCGTTTCCTCGGCCTGACCATTCCCCTATGGGTAATGCGGGATCGAAGTCGACACCTTTATCTTCCATTTCTCACAAAATTCCTTGACGGGTTTCAAGGTTAAGTTCGTCCGGTTGTCGGTTATTATCTCATTTCAGAGTCCATGACGGCACACTATTTTCTTCCATAAGAATTCTGACACTTGGGTCCCTGTTATGTTCGTATACGCTTCTGCTTCTACCCATTTGGAGAAGTTGTAAGTTAGGACGAGAAGAAAACGGACTCCCTGTAGTCCGAGTGGATCTAACGGCCCTAACACGTCCATCGACCATCTCATGAATGGATACGGGATTGTCATCGAGCTAAAGAGCTCGAGTGGTTGATTAATCATCGGTGCATGTCTTTGGCACTTCTGGCATTTCTGGCACTTCTCAGAGTGCCTCTCGCAGTCAGAGACGATCGTTCGCCATAAGTATTCTTGTCTCTTGATCCGAATCACTAAGGCTCGTCTTGCCGCATGATTACCGCAGCTTCCTTCATGCATTTGGCTTAGGATTTCAGCTGCTTTTTCCTTGCTCACACATCTCAAATAGGGACCGGATATGCTCCTCTTATAGAGTTGGTTACTTATTATTGTATATCTCACGCTTTGCAATTTCACCTTCCAAGCTTCCCACTTATCTGGGGGCAGCTCTCCAGTCCGTATATAGCGTTGGATTGGGTCACGCCAATCTTCCTTAATAGAAATGAGCTCACTTCCATCGACCACACTGTCTTCGTCGCTTGAAGTTCGATCGACTACCATTATTGTTTTTTGATCGATGCTCGGTCTTTTAATATGCTCGACGGGTATTATCCTTTTGGTTTCTAGATTGGAAAATGCGGCTAATGTTGTAAGGGCGTCAACCGTAGTATTGCCTCCTCTCGGGATTTTATTGAGCTCAAAGGCATTAAAGTGTTTGACTACTTCATTTACGAGCTCTTTGTATGCATTCATCCTTTGATCTTTTGCTTTGTATTCTCCTTTTACCTGACTCGAGATAAGCTTTGAGTCAGTGTGAGCCGTCTGTTCTTTTACCCCGAGGCTCACAACCAATCTTAAATCGGCTATCAACGTCTTATACTCTGCAACGTTATTTGATGCGTCAAAGCAAAGCCGAAAGGATTGCTCAATAACTTCACCGATCGGGGATACCAAACGATTCCCGCTCCTTGATTTGACAATGCTCCATTGACGTGTAATTCCCATCTTTTGCTTGGGGCTAGCATGACTTCGCTTTTTCGAGCTAGTTCGACAACGAAATCAGCCAAAACTTGAGATTTTATACTTGTCCGAATTCGATACTCAATTTCTTATTCACTGAGTTCTATGGCCCATTTTACTAGTCTTCCCAATTTGCTAGGGTTGTGCAAGATTGTTCTAAGAGGCTGGGAGGTCATTACTACTATTAGATGGGATTGAAAGTAGGGTTGGAGCTTCCTTGCCGAAGTGACGACTGCTAACGCTAACTTCTCTTCGATTGGGTATCTTACTTCTGCTCCAACAAGCATCGCGCTTACACAGTAAATTGGTTTTTGCTCGTTTCCATCAGCTCGGACAATCACACTGCTCACCGCTGAATCTAAGACCGCAATGTAGAGGTACAGCGGTTCCCCGATCACTGGTTTCGCCATGATGGGTGGTTCAGCAAGATATTTTTTCAGCTCGCAGAGGGCGTTCTGGCATTCCTCGCTCCATTCGAATTGATCTTGAGATAAATCTGTTTAGTGCCGCGATTCTCCCGGTTAAACGGTGAACATCCTTTGGGTTTTTTGGCGTTGTGAGGCTTAGCAGAACATCTATTTGCTTTGGATTCGCTTTGATACCTCTTTCTGTGACGAGGTATCCGAGGAATTCTCCCAAGGTTACCCCTAAAGAGCACTTCGACGGGTTAAGCTTCATGTTATATTCGTTTAAAGTTTTGAAACACCTTCGGAGCTGCTTAACGTGGTCTTTTGAGACCATGCTTTTTACGAGCATGTCGTCAATATAGACTTCCATGGTCTTTCCTATTTGCTCGGCGAACATTTTGTTTACCAACCGCTGGTAAGTTGCTCCCGCGTTTTTTAGTCCGAAAGGCATTACTTTGTAACAATATATTCCTTGGTCCGTTATGAAGGAAGTTTTTTCTTGGTAATCAGGGTGCATTAATATTTGGTTGTAGCATGAAAAGGCGTCCATGAATGACATCAATCTATGCCCCATGGTTGCTTCCACATTTCGGTCTAAATGAGGTAGACGATAACTATCCTTTGGACAGGCCTCATTTAGATCTATGAAGTCCACGCACATTCTCCAATTACTAGTTTTCTTTTATACTACTGGATTAGCTAGCTAGTCGGGGTATTTTACTTTTGTAATTGACCCATTCTTCAGCAATCGTTGTACCTCCTCTTTAACTGCAACTGCTTTTTCTGGGCCGAGCTTTCTTCGCTTTTGTTTTACTGGTTTATACTTTGGGTCGACCTTTAGCTCATGCGAAGTAACATTGATACTTATTCCTATCATATCAGACGATTCCCATGCGAACGTTCTTTTGTTTTCTTTTAGGAAAGCAATTAGCTCAGTTTTGATGTCTGGTTCCAAATCGACTCTGATTTTTACTTTTTGATCAGGGAACATCGTGTCAATCGCTTTCTAAAGATGATAGTCTGGATTTGGCCGTATCATTGACACTTTTCTTCTCTAATTGCTATAAGATTTCGTTCTGAAGCTTTTTGAATGTTGTTCTGTAACATCCCCTTGATGCAGATTGGCCTGCTCGTATGACCCCGACTCCATTATTAATTGGAAACTTTACACATTGATGGTAAGTCAAGGCTACAGCCTTCATGTTGTATAACCAGGGTCGTCCAAGGATAGCGTTAAAAGGAGCCGGCTTGTCTACGACCACAAACTTTACGAGCCTACGAATTTTATAAGTAACAACAGACAATGAAATGGTTCCTAAGGAGAGGCTTGTAGTTCCGTCAAAGCTAGTAAGTGGAGTTTTATCACTATTCATCTCTGAATCTTTGAAATTCATTCGCTTGTAAGGATCATAGAAAAGCAAATCTACCAAGCTTCCGGTGTCTATCATTATCCGCGAGAGTTCAAAACCCGCGACTTCTAGGGCGATAACGATTGCATCATCGTGTGGTTTGTCGAGGTGCGAGGTCTCGCTTTCGCTAAAGGTGATCACAGCGTCCTGATAGACTGAGCTCGAGTCGAGCTGGGAGTTTGTTTCTACTTTGCGCTGATGGACTTTAATTGAATTTATAGAATTCAAGACGAGGTAGGATCTGCCCATAATAAAGTTGATTCAATTAGCTTGCTGCTTCTGATTTTTTACTTCTACCTCTTGGTACTCACGCTGCTCAGTGCGATTTCCTCGCCTTCTCTTAGTTGAATCATGGTCATCTCGAGACTCAAATCTTTGCTTGTGCATTCCATCTTTCCACTTATTATTTCTTTTCAGATGTTGGACTACTGTACAGTCGTCCATGGAATGTCCTTTAGCCTAGTGATAATCACAGAACTTTGATGGATCATATTCCCATTTATCTCTTTTGTACGAGCCTCCGATTGCGTATGCATGCTTTCCTTAGCCTTTGCCAGTTTCTCTAAATAATTTTTTTTGTTCCGCCGATGATCCTCGTGACCTTCTTCTTTTCTACCTTTCTTATCGAGCTCCAATATATTCGTTTGTTCCGATTCGATAAAATTGGTAGCTCGATGAAGAGCGTCATCCAAGCTATCAAAAGGTCGCAGGAACATTTCAGCTCGGAAGCTCGACTTTGGCCACATGCCCATTTTTAATGAGCAAATGGCTACTTTGTTGGTTATATTCACGCTTAAAGCTCTTGCTTCCTTGAAGCGGCTCAGATAATCCTGCAATGGCTCGTTTTGCTGTTGTACTGTTGCAAACAGATTATCTGCTTCTTTTCTGAATAAACATTGAAAAGTGTTTAAGGAACCCTTTAGCCAATTGCTCAAAATTATCTATCGTATTTGGTTTTAAAGATGAGAACCAATCGAGAGCTGATCCAGCCAGGTTCTCGGAGAATAATCAACATAAACAAACATCTCGCTCCTCCTTATTAAAATGTGCTTTCATTGGCGCCAGGTGGAATATTTTTAAATGAGCGACTGCGTCTGTATTTCCTTCAAACGTTGACACTTTAATTTTTCCAACGTCTCTAACGATTATGCTCATTATTAGGTTTGTAAATGGTGTCTGTCGCGTTAGTTCTATTATGCGCTGGATATCGGGTGCAAAGGTTGTTGCGCGATGGATTTGCGATCTCATCTGAGCATGCTCAATTCGCTGATTTGCGATCATTGTACGCATCTCCTGTATTTTTCTTCTAAATAAATCATTATTCTCTGCATTAATATTCAAGGGAGGCAAAATCTCATCCTCATTCGTTTGATTGTTATTCTCATTATGTTGATTAACGTTCACAGCTACATTCCCCTGGTTTTGATTTCCGAGGTTGGGCGGTAACTGCAGAATCGACGCTTGTAATTCGTTAAATTGCTGCTCCTAATGATCTAACCACGCTAGGATTTGTGTAGTCTGCTGATTGTTTTGCTCGACAAAGTCGGCCATTAACTGCTTTAAATCGTTTAGAGCTTGTCCATGCTGGGATGCGATACTTTGAGCGGCTGGCCTTGAAGGCAATTCAGAGTTTAATGGCAGTTGAATTTGTGATGTGGATACCTCGTCATTATCATTGGCTATCCGCTCAATTGTCTGCGATTGTTCCATCCTTCTACTAGCTCGGATTCTCTTGGATATACGCTTCAGCCCCACGGTGGGCGCCAATTTATTAATGTTAGAGATTGGTTTTAATTAGGGGCTAAAGCGGATATAGATTTAAGTATATCAAAGATAAAAACAAAACTAGAGAAAATGGAATAATAATATTAATCTTTTTTGGAATACGAGATTTTCGACTATCGTCTCTCTCAGATTACAAATACTTGGCGTTTCTCTTATCCTAGCTCTCTATTTATAGATCTAGGTTTCAACTGCTTTCTACTCCTTCTCTGCTCTTCCCTCGATTTGACTTTGCTCACTCGCTTCCTTTTCTTGCGGCGTTATCTTCGCAGCTCAGTGACTTATTCAATAGCAGTTCGAACTCCTTTTATCTACCCAGACGATCCATCTACAGTTAGAGCGGGTCGGGTTATATATGAACCGAGAAGTAGGGCATAAATGGGCCTGAGCGAAATTCAAAAGTGAATGGACCATGTACTAACACCATGCATTACAGTCTTTACATTGCATTAACTTTTTGATATGGTCACTTTTTTCAACTACAAATTATGAAATACTCTTCTTTTTTCTTCGACTTATGAAATACTCTTTAAATACAATACAAATGATAGTCTTAAGTTAAAAATATTAAAATGATAATAAAAATAGAAACATAGTTTATATAAAACATAATACATAAAAACTAACCAATTTTTAATGACGAACTATATATGCAGTCATTTTTTTCCTCCACGTTATTAATTACTATACTTTTTCCTGATTTATATACATATATAATACGAATTATTAGAAAAATGATTTTTTATACAATCATATAAAAATACCATATACAATAAATAAGTACTTCTTTTTTTTTTTTCAACAATATTGGGCTACAACTGGCCGGCCCATTAGCCAAGTTCCTGCATAATGCAGGCGACGGGACTCGATCCCGAGTTATGCAAGTGCGCCTGCCATTTAATGGACTTACTCCTGCTACTGGTTGTATAAGTAACCTTTTTTGTCAGTATTACTTATTATACTATTCTGATTGGTTAAAGTTATATGTGTATTGGTAATATTTTTTGTCTACTTCATACACTTTATCAATTTTACATTTTTCCATTGCAATTGTTAGAATATGTACCGTTGCATTTGTTGACAATTGAACCATTTGACAATTCATTTTATCAATAACTTTTAAATATTAATTAACTTTATATTATATTTTATCCAATAGTAAAATGTTTGATTATCCAATAGTAAAATGTTAAAGCATAACTCCAGATTTTCTAAGATTTTCTCTCTTCTCTCCTCTCTGCGATCATCGCTTTTCTCTGTTGAAGTGGTTAACCGTTTCCCATATGGGAGTTACCGTTGCCGGTTACAGGCGGTTTTTTCGTCCCCTTTAACAGCTCTAATTCAAACACTAATTCCTTTATTTAATCTCTTTCACTCTGATTTCAAATTCACTCTTCCCATCCATTTGCTCTTTCGATTGAAAATTCCCAAATGAGTGACTCTGTTCCCAAATGAGTGACACTATTCCTTTACCCGCAGCGATGTGCTCTGCAGCGATAGTCGTGATGGAACACTGTCTTGGAGTTCATCTGGTGTATCGACGAAAACAAAACTTGATTGCAATATGTAACTCACTTCCTCGACTCTGGGCTTGCAGTGATGGAGTCAATGACCGGATTATTGATAATCTTATTTGTTCAGTTTGTGTTTCCCACGGAGGAAGCGATGCAAGCAGTTCTTCAGCGAGGGCCCTGGACCTTCAATGATTGGATGTTGGTGGTGAAAAAATGGAATCCGGATGAAAGTTTTGATGATTTGAAGTACATACCGTTTTGGATCCACGTTCGTGGGATCCCATTACGGTATTTAACTAAGCCGATAGTCACTACCATTGGACAAAGCATGGGTCACTTTCTCTCTACAAACTATGATGATGTGGGCACATATAGGGTAGAGTTTGTGAGGATTTGATTGCTCTGGGATATTAACCTGCCTTTGCGTTTCCAGTGCAACTTTGATTTTGCGGGTGAGGTTGTGACGTTGAAGTTTTGTTATGAACGTCTCCGCCTATTTTGCACTGCTTGTGGTTCTCTTACACATGATGTGATTAAGTGCCCTGTTACAAATCTGATTGTACCACCACCACTTAATGATGATGATGATGGCAACGACGGTGATGCGGATTCTGGTGATGAGGACCTTGATGATGCACCTGATGCGGGAGAGGCAAAATTTAGACCAATGCCGGCACCCGAGGAGAACACAACTACTAATGTTGAATCTTGATCACGCAAGCATAACACCAATGAACCAACTTTGGCCAAAAATAAACCAAAGATCCGTGCAACAAGTCTCCATTTCCGTGATATCTACTATCGTGATTATACTTATGCGGCACTGTCGAAGTTGATGGAAAGTAGGCCACACTATGTTTATGACCGCAAGACCGGTTCATTATCTGATCATGAGGCAGAATCAGATTTTGAATCCAGTGATGATTATAACGTTAACTACACCAGTGAGGTTATGGTGGGCCATGAAGATTGCATTTTGGAACTGAGAGACCGTGAAAGGGTCCCTGGTAGTTCGACATCTTAGGGGTCTGAAGGCTAAGTACGACCTAGACTTACTCTTTCTAGTGGAGACTAAAAATCTGGACGATGTGGTTCGTGATATTGCAGCTCATATGTCGTTTGCTAATGTAAGGTGTGTTTCTCCGCAAGGCACTAGTGGTGGTCTTGCTTTGTTATGGCAGAAAAATGTCCAAGTTTCTTTTAGCTCCATTGATGCAAGGCTCATGGATTATAAAATAAATAATAATAAAAGAGACTGTTTTTACTTGTCATGTGTTTATGATCATCTTGTACGATCTTTACGATGGCATTAATGGGAGCACTTACAAAGGCTCGGAAATCATCGCCATGAACCTTGGCTTCTATGCGGTGATTTCAATGAGATCTTGTCTGTTGATGAGAAGGTTGGTGGTCCACCATGGCATCCTAATACGTTGCTGGACTTTCAAAACATGGTTAACAATTGTAGCCTCGAAGATTTGCCATCTATAGGTAATACTATGACATGTGTTGGTCAAAGACATAGTCACATTGTTAAATGTAGATTAGATCGCGGATCTGCCAATGATGTTTGGAGAGCTCAATATCCAGCCTCAACGATTGAATATCTGGTACTTACTAGATCTGATCATCGTCCAGGAGTTATCTCAATTGACCATCAAATTGATTAAGGAAGAAAGATGTTCACTTATGATTCCCAATTCCAACACAATGAAAGCTATCTTCAAATGATCACCCAAGGTTGGTCTGCCAATGATGATTTATCTTTTAGACAAAGACAATGTATATGTCGAACACAAATATCACAATGGAAGCGTGGTAATATATCTAACTCGGCCAGACAAATCACTCATCTCACTTCTGAGATTGATCACTTTCAAGAAGACCCAACTACTTCGCTCGATTAGTTATATAGTCTTCGCAAACAGCTTCAAGACGCTTATCGGGATGAAGAATTATTTGTGAAGCATAAAAGTTGAAATCAATGGCTTAGGGAAAGCGACTATCATACTAAATTATTTCACGCCGCTACTAAGACATAGGTCACAGGGAATCGTTTAACCAGAATACGCGATGGGTCTGACCGATATGTGTATGGTAATCATCATATAGCGTCAACTGCGGAACAATACTTTTGTAACCTTTTTACTGTGACTGACATGCCAAATTTATCCACGGTGCTACAACCAATTACCTCGGTGGTCAATGAAGATATGAATATGATGCTTACTAGAGAAGTGGACACTAAGGAAATTCGATTAGCACTTTTTCTATTGGCCCAACAAAAGCTCTGGGACCGGACAGATTTACAGCGGTTTTTGACCAGCAATATTGGGATACAATCGGACCATCTTTGGTAAAGGAAGTCCAACAAGTCTTTGGTACAAGACAAGTGACGCATAATTGGAATCATACAAATATTTGTATGATTCCGAAAATATCAAACCCGGAGAATCTTATGGAGTTTCGACCAAAAAGTTTGTGTAATGTCACATATAAGGTGATTTCTAAAACCTTGGTTCATCAATTAAAAGACATTTTATTAATGCTCGTTTCAAAGAATGAGGCAGCCTTTATTCTGGGATGACATATATCGAATAATGTTATGCTTGCTCACAAGGTACTACATTCATTAAAAATTGATAGGTCAGTGTCGACTCAGTATATGGCGGTAAAAACTGATATAACTAAGACATATGATTGCCTAGAATGGCGTTTTCTTGAGGAGGTACTCATTAAGAAGGGTTTTAATACTTGATGGATACATTGGATCATGGAATGTATTACTACGATGTCTTCCTCAGTGCTTGTTAATGGTTCCCCATATCATAATTTCCGACCTACTAGAGGTATTCGACAAGATGATCTACTGTCACCATACTTGTTTATTCTCTCTGCAGATGTTTTGAGTTCTTGCTTACTCGGGCTCAATCGGAAAGACGCATCAATGGAGTACGACTAAGTCGACGAGGCCCAACCCTTACACAACTACTCTTTGCTGATGACTCACTATTCTTTGTGAAGTCTGATATGGTTAATACAATGGAACTATGACGATTATTTGATTTGTATCAGGAAGCTTCGGGTCAGCAGATAAATATGGCAAAATCTTCAATTAATTTGACCAGCGAGTTTACAATAATACGCGAGATCGAATACAACAATATCTTGGTATCACTAAGATTGGCGGATTTGAGTATTTGGGATTGCTAGAACAATTCATTCGAAGGAAAATATCGCATCTCCAATACATTATCACAAAGGTGAAATTGAAACTTAATGGTTGGGAAAATAAGTACTTGTCACATGCTGGGAAGGAAACACCTGTATACACAATGAATTGTTTTCGTCTCCCAATTGCTCTAACTAAGGAGATTAATTCTCTGATATCACAAGTTTGGTGGGGTTCTTCGGTTAACCGTAAACAGATGGTTTGGGTGACTTGGTCAAAGATGTCAACAAGTAAATCTAGAGGGGGACTAGGATTCAGGGATATCAAATTATTTAATCAAGCACTGCTAGCAAATCATGTATGGAAGTTGACCAACCGGATGCGAAGTCTGCTTTATTGGGTTCTCCAAGCAAGGTATTTCCCTTGGAGTACTCTAATGCTTGCTAAATGTGGAGCACGACCTTCATATGGATGGTCATCTTATGCTATGGACGAGATTTGTTAGGACAGGGATTACAGGTTTGTGTAGGTAATGAGAACGATACTTCCATTGGTTTGGACCATTGGTTACCACTCTCACCGCTGAGACCCACTAAACTTTATCCTCCATACATGCCTTCAACAAAGGTTAGTGTTCTCATTGATCCTATTACTAAACAGTGCATTAGCCAAATTCATAGCGCCTGAGGATCACACAATCATATGGAAGATTTTGGTTATCCAAATCAATATATCGGATTCATTAATTTGGCATGATAACTTTGATGGCCAATATACGATAAGGTCAGGATATCCTCTTCTGACACGATTGGCTAATGATAATCAGTCAAGACAAGCACAACACCATTGTTTAACCATTCCAATTTCACAAAGCAACTGTGGCGACTCTATATTCCTCCAAAATTAAAGCATTTCCATTGGAGAGTAGGATCTGGGCTATTGGGATGGCGGATAATTTAAGAAGGTGTAATATACAAACAACATCTCATTTTCTTCGATGTTGTATGCATTTTGAAACCAAAGATCACGCTTTATTCACATGCTCTTATGCAGTAGCAGTTTGGCGCGCTTCTGGACTACCTACTCGGTTGTTGGAAGATACACAAATTCCAGTGGTGAATAAGTTTGTTGACAGTGTCTCTTATTCAACCTATATGGCGCTAACTCCAATGCAACGGGTTCCCCCGATTTGGTTACTCTGGTGGCTATGGAAAAGCTGTAACTCGCTACTTTATGGTAATGTAACCTATACCTTTCGGAAACTCTAACTAAGGCTGTTCAAAATACACAAGAATGGATCAATCAAGATAATCAAAATCTGCCGCCAGTAAATCATGTAATACGAAGACAAGCTCCCGATGATGTAGACATTTATTGAAAGCATTGGCAAACACCACCACCAGGATGACTCAAATGCAACTATGATGTTTCACATCATGATGGCTCGGTTGCATCAGGATTGGGCTATATTTTTGGGGACTTCATGGGGGATGTGATTCATTGCGGAATGGGTAAGTTTTAAGGTAGATCAACGCTGGAAGAAGCTGAGGCTACATCTTCAATCTGGGCTATGCAGGTTGCTTTTTCAAAAGGGAATCTTCGATGGAGATAGTCTTATTTTGAATCAGGCTCTCAAATACCGAAGACTGAATCTCAAACTTCAGCACTATGTCTCAACGATAAGAGATTAGACTTACCATTTTGCAACACCGAGCTTTCAGTACTCTTCACGGGCAACGAACAATTGTGCGGATATGTTATCGAGAACAATCTTATCAAAAGATAGAGATTGGTATTTGTATGATTCATGTCCTGGGTTTTTAGACTCAATTGTATTGCACGATAATTTTCCGAACTAATAAAAGCTATATTTGAAGGAAACAAAACAAACTGTTAACATAGTGTCATAAAAGGCTTAAAACATATGTATGATTTTACCTAGTAGACCAGATTGATTTGATCGGGATCTTTCAGAGAAAGAGAAAGAGAAAGAAAGCGGATAATAGAGTTTAATTCAGTAGCGGGATTGTTGGATTTTGAAACATTAATATCAACATCTGACATTGAGCTCTTGAAGAGGGCATGGCGTAACGAGAAGGCGGCAATGGAGATTCTTCAGCATGAGGGGGGACTCTTGTTGAAAGGACCAGACAAAAATCAAATTGGTGGAAAAAATAATTGAAGATTCTGGTGGTGATCACTGTATCAACAAGATGTAAATAGAACTTAATTTTTACTAAGATCATATCTCAGGTTAGGCTTCTCAAGATAGAGAAATTTATGTTCCACAACTTTAAGTCTGAAGAAGGTGAAAGATGGCTTTCTGAGCAAGAGAAGGTGTTTGCTACAAGATGTGCTGATGATTTGACAAAGCATTTCGAAGAGATTGTATTGCTTAAACTGCCTGAGAACTACCAGTCGATTATCAAGCAAACTTTTATAAGTGAAAAGATGATAGGGTGCCACAACAACATTTGGATACTTCTATTGTTTGTAAAAGCAAGAATCTTGTCTCCTTCAAGCAAGTTTGAGGTTTTTTACTCCTCCAATGGTAAAACTCCATTAGAGGTTCTTATAAAAAAATAGTTGACATTAGATTCATCATTCATGCTTAATGGTTGACAATAGATTCATCATAATTGCTTAAAACTACTAATCTAAGAGATTGCCACATAATATAGACAGTAACAATGTTTCATCCAAACTAAGTGCAGAAGTCATTATCATCTTTACCTTCAGAGTTTGAGACTCCGAAGGCTATGCACACCTCTTTTGCAAAACAAAATCATTTATAATTTTCACAGTATCAACAATCACATTAGCGAACTGGCCCTTTTAAATCTTTTAAGATTTTGGGTGTTAGCTAATATGAACTTAAGCTTTTCGCCTTTCCTTGGATAGTCCTTTATACATGTCTAGGATGATGCTGCGTCATCGTTTTGAAAAAGGTTAAGCTATAGATGAATGCTCAAAAAGTGAAGTAATTAAAGACACATGACAATTGCCTTTAGCAAATGACTGAGTCTTGGCTACTGGTTTTCACTTTGGTGATTTATCATTACTTCTCAGATCAGTTTAGAAAAAGAAGCTATGGTTGATCATTACTTCTGGTTTTCGCTTTGCTGATATATGCCTGGAGACACAAAATAACAGTTAGGAACATTATGTGCTTGCGGTTTATTAACTTATAGAAAACATAAGAAAGAGTTATCAAGGTACCTGGACTAGCTTACCAAAGCTTTGGTTTCGAAGCGGAAAGATAATGATCAATCTTCTCCTATGTTTGAGGAACGTTTCCACTTTGCATTGTACTGGTAACTTTCTCAACTACTTTCTTCACTATGCTTTTGTAACCACCTTATTTCATCTTACCTTCTTTCCCAGCTGGTTTTAGAAGCTCCTTAACAACCTCGACAAGGGCAAACTTAAAAGCCAGCATTCCTTTTTAGATCAATCTCTTTCTTGTTTTCCTTGTCGCTCCCATCATCATCATAATCCTCATCTTCGTCTGCAATGTTTTCAGCATCATTTGTTTCTTCTTCAGTTTTCTTAACCTCTTCTTCTTTGCTAGATTCATCAGTCTTTCCCCGTTTTCCTCAGGCTCTAAGTCACAGTAATAGGAACCTGGTTTTGCATTTAATAGAGAGTGATGATAATGATGTGTGTCTTCCTTAGAGTCACATACCACTCATGACCAACCCCCTACCTAAGGCTCGCAAACTAGTGTAACACTCAAACTATCAAAAGGTAATCTGAAGAAAATAAGTTAATAAAAGAGAGTAGTATTAACAAAGATGTAGAGCAATAAGGTATTACTAAATCTGATTTTGCTGCTTCAAGCAATCATCATTCAATTTTTTATCACATTGAAAGGCCTTCTCAAAGAGAATATAGATCTATAACGGTAAAACCATTCAGAGCAAATATATAACAGCCTAGAAAAAGTTGACATTAAATGTTATGTGACTCCATTAAACTCAGGATCGAAGAGAAAAATCTTGTCTAGCAATTGAAATGATGATCTTGCTATCGAGATAGACATCAAAAAAGAAAAAAAAGAAAGTGAAAAGCCCAATCTTGGAAGTAGACAAACAAGGAAACAAATTGACCGCGAATTGAAATTGGAACCAATTATCACATCGGAAGTACACTTTGCAATGTCTTGTAGAAACCCCTAGACTAAATTGAACTATTTGATAAACAAATTACTCGAAGAAAATTAGCCTTAAATTCAGAATTGTTAAAAGAGGAGAAATAGCACTTACTAATTCGAATACGAATCTTCATCATCAAAACAGAGACAAACCACATATGTGAATCATAAGTTAAGATTTTTTGCATCTAGATATTAGAGAAGAAAAGAGATTGCTCGAATGTAAGTTACAAAGAAGAAGAAGACCAACAACGAGTTTAATTAACTCTGGTTCTTCCGCTAGGTGGATCCGTTTCGCTATCGCAAGTATCTATTGAAACAAAAAGAATAAAAACTATGTCCAACTGACACGTAAGAGTTTCTTAAATCCTTTTTACTAACAGGCTGTTCTTAACTACAAACCCTTATTTGATTTAATTCTTTCTTAATAACCTAAAAACCCCTCTAAGAACTCCACTAAGATATCCTATTGGAGGTGATCTAAACACTTAAACTCTCACACCTAAGTCCGATCAAAACGTAAACAATGAAAGATTATTTGTTTATGAAGACGTTAAATGCATCATATAAAAATGCAAAGCATTTTGTACCATCAAATATAATTGTTAAATATTTATTATTTGTAAATCAGATGTATTTTGACAAAAAATAAGTTACTTAAATGAGTTACAAAAATACAAAACATGGTAACAATCGCGAGTTCACAATCCGTTTGTAACATATTACTTATTCGTATTTTACATTAGAGCGATTTCTAAGGAAATATGTAATGTTTGGCCTTTTTTAAGAAAATGCTGTAAAAATGACAATTTGAAAAACTGATAACTTGACATTAAACCCACTAATTAAATAGAAAGATTGAATTTTCAAAATAAATTAAAAGACATAAGTCAAAATATTTAAAACTGAACCAAATCGTATTAATGTTAAGCACTGTCCGTTAAATATTAAAATACTATACTACATATTAAAATTAATATTTAAACTATTGTGTATTGTATATTTTTTAAGAAGTATAAGATGTGATGTCGTAAATTATGTTTATAAAAAATAAACATATATTGACAAGATGGCATAAAATTATATTTATAGGAATTTAGTTTCTTTCTAAAAAAATTCTCGCCCTTCAAATTTTATATAGCAAATTGGAATCATTGTTATCTTTCTAATGGACAAAGAATTTCAGAATTACAATACCATTTATAATAATTCATTTTATAATAAGCATTTTTAAATTGTCCATTGTTTGACAAAAAAAATTGTCCATTAAAAATATAAAATATACAAGATAATCATATTGTTTGAGGATGATTCTTTATATTTCGAATGTTTAATAATGCAAGTGTAACATCTAAATTTTGTTGCATGCAAGTCATATAAACTGTTTTCATAAAGAAGGGGTCAACATTTTCATATATAATATATAAGTCAAAAAATTTGATTATACACCGATTTATTTTCAAAAACACTAAAATTTAACAAATTTATATATTTAAATTTCTTTAAATATTCTGCATTAATATCAATACTCCAAATATTTCTTGTTAAATTGATAATAATAGGTATTTCTTTTAATTTAAAATAATAAATTTTCTGAAATAATGGTAGAAAGATAGCATAACAACACTCATTAGAACACATTTCTAAAAAAAAAAAGAATTTTAAGAAATGCCCTTTTTGACATGCCCTTTAAAAAAAAAAGTCTCCTCATGCCTATTTTTCTCTCCCAATTTCCAAAGGAAATGACAAGTTTTGAAAAAGGGTATGCCAAAAAGGGCATTTTTGAAATTCTCCCTTCTGAAAATTCATCATACACAAAAAAAGATTTTCAAAAATACTCTTATTGGCATGTATGTTTTTCAAAATATACCATTTCCTTTGAAAATTGGGAGAGAGAAATGATAATCATAGGTATGCTTTGAAAAAAGTCATTTCGAAAGAGACAGTTTTTGTAATTTCTCATAAAAAAAGTTGATAGTTTCTAAAACAAAATTCTACATTTAACAAAATACATTGTGAAAATAGAATTGGGAAGTGGATATAAATATGTACGGTTTGTGTCTTTTGAGTCATGTCTATCTATAAAAATAATTTATAGTTGTTTTTATACGGTTGTGACAATTCATAAGTAAATTGTGTTATTTTATTAATATTTTTCATTTAGAATGATGTTTATTTATTTGTAACTTCTCATTAAAATGTATTTTTTGCCAACAAATATCTTTATATACGGTTGTGATTTTTTATGACATCTTTTTAATTACACCTTTTGAAATATATTTATGCCCATTTTAGAAATTTGTTTTCATTATAGGTTTTGTTGAATCAGAAATTGTTTTATACTAAATATTGTTATTATATCATTTAAGTTTATTGAATCCAGAATTGTGTTCTACTAGGTTTTGTTATTCTATCTTTATAAACATATTACAAAATTCAAAATTTGTAGATCACTTCAAATATGTCTATTCCTTGTGATAATTTCATGAACTAAACAACTACACCAATAAGTTTTCTATTTGTTTTAGATGCTTATTCATTATGTGACCTTTCTTTTTGCTATCAAAATTATGTAACCTTTATTTTTAACGTTGTTCATAATCCATAAGACAACATAAACACATAAACACCACCTTAATTTTGATATTTGACTTTGTATATTTTTCAAGATAAAAGAAAACAGAGAACAAATTATTGACCAAAATTATAGATAAGCTTGGGTTAAATTATTGACCGTTTAAGCCTTAGTTTTATCTTCCTATATTGCTTACATTCAATAAAACTTATGTTTTACCAACTAATATTAACAAAATATGTAATCATTTTTAGCAGGTATTCATCAATAAATACGATATACAATTGTGTACATTCATTCACATATTCTCATTTAAGAATGAATTGTTCTTATGTAATTAACAATCTAAATAAAGGTAACTTACCTTTGTGTTTCTTCATTCATATTTTTTATTTATGAATAAATATTTTAGGTGTAACTATAACACTTATGTATTTATTTGGTGAAAATATAAATACTTCAAAAAAATTTCAATAAAGATGATCTAGAGTTGTCTTTTTATTCATATATTTTCATTTATTAATGAAAATTTTATATGTAATAAAAAATCAACCTACGATTGTGTCAACAAAAAATAATAATAAAAAGGAAGTTATATACTTACTTCGCTACGGCAGAAAACATGGTGAGCGAGAAACAAGATATTAATGAGTAACAGATTGGGCTTACCTTGAGTCCCAATCGACGTGATTATAACATTGCCAACCGAAACTTCTACTTCTTCTAATGAGGTCATCGTAATCCCAGCGATGGAGACGTAACCTTAGAGCCAAACAATAAGAAGGCGAGATTGGGGTCTTGGTTGGACAATGTCGAAGCCTACAACGAATTAAGTGACGTGGTCAAAGAGTTACCGAAGATGAAGGCGAACAATGATGTTGCATCAAAAACAGATTCATTGTTTTTTTGGACCACCAATTTGCAAGAAACGAAAACGAAAAAGATGAGAAATTGCAATTCGAGAAAAGAAGGAACACGAGATTGTGAGTTGTTGATGCTAGAACTCAACACTCGTTATCAAATTGTGGAACTTCAAATC
>OVBA01005406.1:0-19976 GCA_900406435.1 Lepidium aucheri
AAACACCTAAATCTACTCGAAACTTATCTCAAAGTCTTCGATTTCCCTTTCACACACGCCGGAACTACACGATTTCACGAAGAAACGACCGAGATCTCTCCGATTTTGAAAGCGACGACAATCGCCTTTCCCGTCGCCACACATACTCTCGTCGGTCTCCAAAAACAAAATGAGGTTGAAAAACCTAATTCAAGACGAACCCTCTGTCTCTCTCAGAGGTTTCAACCCAAAAAAAATAAAATAAATAAACGAATACGAGTTCGCCACGTCACAAGAACCCGTCTCTTACGGGTTCTTCGTGGTGAACCTGTATCTTAGCATTAAAACCCATTTAATATTTTAAAATTCGGTCCATCTCTATGAACCTGAGCCCATGAACTCCTTATGAGCCTCTAATGTAAGTGCTCTAAGGCAATTAAGATGAGAATTAAATAAATGAAAAAATGATAAATAGGGAGTAAGGAGATGTTTGGTTCAGGTTGTAGCTGCAGGAACTGTAATTAAAGCTAACACAATACCTGTGTCGATTTGACAAAAGAAGATTTAGCTTGATAGATATCTATGGTATGTACTTACCTACTAAGAAAAATATAAATGTATAACTTTTTTTTGTACTATATAGTTTCCTTTATAAGTTTATAATGATAGTAATTCAAAATTTTAAATTTATAATTTACAATCATTAATCAACAAAATTTGCATAAAATGATATATACTTAAGTTGAATATAGTCTCTAACATCCTGATTAAAAAATTAAACAATGTAAAATGTCTAGAAAATATTTTTTTAGGAAAGGAAAAAATAATTATTATCTAAATATTGATTAAATTTCCGTTTATACATTAGCAGGCATAAGTGGTGTTTACCTTAGTGAAAAGTGATAAGTCTATTAAAAGTAGATGTATATGTATATCTTAAAATCGAGTTATGTCGCCTATAGATCAGTCAGTTGTAATTTAATATTGACAAAAAGAATATATTACCATGCATTGAGTTAAATAAGTGTAAGTTCCATTTGCATAGTGAAGTAGGAAGAGATGGTATTAATTCTAGTTTTCATAAATAACGATAGATTTAGAGTGTTAATTTAAAATTTTAGCACAACATATTACAAAAAAAATATAAATAAAATAACTCCAATGAACCTGAACAATCATCTGAAAAATAAATTTTAATATTTAAATAAAAATTTAGTCATAAAATCCATTTAGAGGCCTACAAAAATAGTGGTTGCCATGCAAAAATAAAAAAAAAAATTCAACCAAAACGGACAAAATATCCAGAAGAAATTCCACAAAGATATTCACACTCACTAAACATTTGAAGAAAAAAAAAAAAAAAAAAAAAAAAACCGGAGATTTTGGAGGCAGATCCATTTATAAAAACCCATCTGCAAAACACTGCAGAGAAGTCTTTCAACGTAAGGTTCCATGGATACTACTCAGAGCCCTAGCTCGATTGGTACTGTTCCTGGCTCTAATTGGAGCCACGCCAATTTGATAGCCTCATCGCTCCTTTCGTTTCCAGATTCTTCTCCCATTTCCGTTAGCTCCTCCTTCGAACGAGTGCTCGAGAAAGCTTTCGCCTCCGTTTCCGATGATGAATCAGTGCAGGATCGTCTCGTTGATCGTACTCTCCAACTAGCCTCGCTTCTTCTCGATTCCACTAAACGATGCTTCCGAAATCGAGCTTCTGTTCACAATTCTAACACCTGGTTCCTCCCTCCAGAACTCACCATCACGGTAACAGAATATATCGGAAAATTTACTGGAAATTGTACTCTGTCTGTCTTCCTGCCTTGTTGAATTTAGAGACGATGTTCTAGGTTTTGTTTCATTGCCTGATCTTCTCTATTGGGGATTTTGAAGTTATGCTTTGTTCGTGAATTGTTCTTTTGAATATCTTCGTTGTTAAAATCCATTGTGACAATCTGTGTAAGGAAGAGGAGATGGAATTTGAGAATATCTGAGTTTGAGTGATTTCTTGTTGACATTTGGTTATTCAGGTCTTTTCGATGCTTGATACTAAGTCTCTGATGCAAGCAGCTGCGTGCTGCACCATGTTCAACAAATGTGCCATGAACCGTTTATGTTACTCCCACATCGATCTGACAACGTCTCCTAAACTTGCTGATGATGAAGTTGTGAGCACTATGATCCATCGGGCTGGAAAAGAACTCAGGTGAAATTTTGTGTTTTCAAACAACCAATCAGTGTGTTTCCATTCTTCTAATTGCTACTCTTAACCCTACCGAGTCCAACGAAATGGAAGAACTATCTGCTTATATATCTTAGCTTTTATTGTTCTATGCAATAGTTCTTATGTTTTGTTATGTTTGCAGGTCCCTTAAAGTCGGTCGTGTTGCTCGCCCAGCTGTATATAATTCTAGTCAATCTTTGCTTAGCGATTATTGTCTAAAATCGCTAGCCTCTAATCATGGTTTTTTGGGGTATTGGCTTATCTTTAACTCTTGTCATATCCCTTCAACTGTGCACTGAAAGTAATTAAAAATATTCGTACTTGTCTGTTTTAAGCGAAACAATTGTTCAGTCTTCTAACTTGGTAATTTCTATCACCATTCAACTAGGAGCCACTTGAGGAGCCTACGACTTTACAATCTCAGACCGCGGAATAACAGAAGCTTCTTACGCGATGCACTGTCGGTTTGTTCAAATATCACTGATCTGAGAATTGTTGGATGGTAAGTTGTCTTGAGTTGCCAACTTGTTTAGAATGAATTTTAGGAGTTTCTTCATTTCTACTTTGTTCTCCAAAGTCCACCAGTTTCATATTGTCATCTTCTATGCTTACAATTGTTACTAATTCCTTACACAACATTCTTACATGTTTTTATATTATTTCGTTTCTCATTTGGCAGGAGTAACCCATCTGAGGAGCTCTTTAAGTCACTAACCATAAAATGTCGTTTAATAGAGCATATGTTCTTAGAGACCTTTGGTCATACATGTAAAGCTTTTAATTTTGTGAAGATTTCCTTTTTGTTACTTCCATGTTTGCTCAAGCTAACTTATTGTGTGACATCAAACAGGTGATAAAACAGGATCATCCTTGGTAGAGTTTGTGACCAACTGCCCAAACTTGACTTCTCTAACTCTCATACGTTTTGGAATAACTGATGAAATGGCCCGAAATATCACTCAGGTATGACTCCTTTTGTTGTTTTTGTTATCATCTTCGATACAATCCAAATCAACGTTTTGTAATTGGATGTCATTTGCAGAATTCTCATAAACTGACATACCTAAATTTGTCCGGAAATATGATCAGGGGTCGTTTTTTGAGGTACAAACACCAAATGTTAATAGCAAACTTTTCTCCAGAAGTCCTTTTTAGATTTCACATATTAAGAGAATGTTGATGGTAGGGATGTGGCACTTAGCTGCCAAGAGAGTGCACTCAAGACTTTAACACTACGTAACTGCTCTAAACTAGAGGAGGTAAAAAGATTATTATGTAAACACGTTTTCGGTTGTTTCAACAATCTTGGCCTCACACTGACCTGATCTTACAGAAAGAGATACTGGAATTCTGCAACTCACTACTCAATGGAAAGTGCAAATCTATTAAGCACATTGTATGTTCATTTGTATTAAATGCCAAATCCTGTAAATAAAAGATAAGACTTTGTCTAATCTTAATAGGATGTTAACTCTTACTAGGATGTTTCAAGTAACTGCGGCTTCCCTTTAGACAACTTTGGCCGGAGATCTAAAGAACCAAAGTAATCTATTGGTCCTTCAATCTTTGTATATGTTTTGTTAACATCTTTACTAATTAGAACCAGAACTTCAGGTTCAAGTCGTACTTATGATCTCTGAGTTACATTCCATGAATTGTTGTGTTTGTTGTTGTAGATTTCCTCTGGAGAAGCTGAAAGAAGTAAGATCAGATCTCACATTTGTGGTAGAGCGTCCACTGACAAGGTTTTCATCGATTACTATTATATATATATGTTTTTTTTAACAAAGTAAACTGATATGAAAATGGGTTTGTTTTTGTAAAATTCAGTACAACGTTTACGTTGGAAGAGGAAATGAGAGTGATAGAGAACCATCTACTTTATGAAGAAGAAGAAGAATCGGAAGAGGACCCAGACAACATATTTTAGATTCAGATGAGGACGTTGGCATTTATGTTTTTTAGTATTCTTCTAGTTCGTCCTTTAAACTAGAATATATACAATTCAATCGGCTAAGTGTATGTTTTGTCCTAGACTCAAAACCTAAATCAACCTTTGCTTTTGGTATTTTCGTCAAATTTTTCTTTTCCCGCCAAATAAAAAAATTTCCCGCAAAAAATTTTTTTTCCACGCCAAAAAAATATTTCTTACTAAAATTTTTTCCGCCAAAAAAATTTGTAAAGGAGTTTATAAAAACTTTTTATAAGAAATCTTACAAAATTTATAAGGTTTTATAACAGAGCTTATAAATTTTATAAGGCTTTATGATTAGAGCTTATATAATTTATAAGGGATTAAAAGAACGAATCACACTTTTACCATTAAACTATATCCGCTACAATGCAATTATTGCATATAAATTGACCTTTTGTCGAACAAAATAATCGGGGGTATAATAAAAAAAATCTGAAAAAAATTCGAAAATTCTAGCATTGACTTAATAAAAATAAAATTAGTAATGGTAATTTTTTTTTTATAAATTCATTAAAAAAAATTAGTAATCCTAGTATATAAATACTTCTCCATGCAATGTCGGAGAGAACTCTATCAAAGTTAGGTTCCATGGATTCTCCAAATCCTACTCAAAGCCCTAACTCAGTGTGTAGTGTTCCCGACTCCTACAAGAGCCACCACGCCGACTCAATTGTCTCATCGCTCTTTTCATTTCCAGATTCCTCTCCCATCTCCGTTACCTCCTCCTTCGATAGAGTGATCGAGAAAGCTCTCGCTTCCGTAATCGGTGATGAATCCGTTAAGGATCGTCTCATTGATCGCACTCTTGAACTCACCTCGCTTCTTCTCGAATCCACTAAACGATGCTTCCGGAAACGAGCTCGTGCTCACAATTCCACCTCCTGGTTCCTTCCTTCAGAACTCACCGTTAAGGTAACAAAATCAAAATCGGGAAATTTCTGGAAATTTTGCTCTCTCTTTCTTCCTGAGTTATTGAATTTAGAAATCTCTAGGTTTTGTTTCGTTGCTTGATCGTTTTTGTTGCGGATTCTGAAGTTATACATTCTTTGTGGAAATTTGACTCTCTCTGTTTGTGAGAAGCAATCTGTGTACACACTTTTGGAAGAGGAGATGATTTTGAGAATATCTTATCTTGAGTGATTTCTCATATACAATGCTTTAATTTGGTTATTTAGGTGTTTTCGATGCTTGATACAAAGTCTCTGATGCAAGCAGCTGCATGCTGCACCATGTTTAACAAATGTGCCATGGAGCCTTTGTGTTACTCCCACATCGACCTGTCAACTTCTGGTAATCATGCTGATGATGAAGTTGTGTGCACTATGATTCATCGGGCTGGAAAAGAACTCAGGTGAAATTTTGTTTCTTCTAATTGCTAATACAAAACCTACGAAGTCCGAGGACATGGAAGAACTATCTGCTTATAATCTTAGCTTTTGTTGCTTTTTAGATCTGAACTTGATCTATGTAATCATATCTTATGTTTTTGTTATGTATGCAGATCCCTCAAACTTGGTCGTGCTGTTCGCCCGCCTAGATTTGATCTAGCTACTTCTTGTCTAAAACCACTAGCCGCTAATCATGGTTTTATTGGGTATGTCTTGATTATGAGTTTTAAATTACAAATTTCAAGCTTTTTACTTTTGTCTGGCTTGTAATGGAGATAAGTTTGATTTTCTGTCTCTGTTTAACTAGGAGTCACTTGAGGAGTCTACGGCTTTACAATCTCAACCCCGTACCTGACAGAAACTCCTTATGTGATGCATTGTCAGTTTGTTCAAATATCACTGAGCTGAAAATTGTCGGATTGTAAGTTATCTTGGAATGTCAGCTTGTTTATAATGAATCTCAGGAGTTTCTCCATTTCTACTTTGTTTTTTTTGCTTTGTCCACTGGTCTCATATTGTTATCTTCTATACTTTCAATTGTTACTACGATGTCGGTGGACTTTCAAGTCTGCTAATTCCTTGCACTACATTCTTTCATGTTTTATGTTATTTTGTATTTTATTTGACAGATGTGACCCATCTGAGGAGCTATTTAAGTTACTGACAGGAAAATGCCGCTTTATAGAGCACCTACTCTTAGAGATCTCTTATCCAGGTAAGATTTTTCCATGGTAAAGCTTTCCTTTTTGGTATGTCCATGTTTGCTCAAGCTAACTTATTGTGTGACATCAAATAGCCCGTAGAACAGCATCATTTTTGGTGGAGTTTCTGACCAACTGCCCAAACTTAACTTCTCTAACGCTTATACGTTTTGGACTAAACGATAAATTGGCCCAAATTCTTGCTGAGGTATTGTTTATTTTTCTGGTATTGTGTTTCTCTCCATTAGGGTACCATCTATCCTTTCACACAAATTCAAATTATTATTTGCAGAGTTGTCATAAATTGACCTACCTAAATATGTCCAGATCAATTATGATCAAGGGTCGTTTTTTAAGGTACAAACACCAAATGTTAATAGCAAACTTTACTCCATAAGTGTTTATTAGAAAATTTTCATATAGCAAGTGAAAATTTGTTGGTAGGAGTTTGGCATTTAGCAGCCAAGAGAGTCCACTCAAGACTCTAATACTACGCAACTGCTCTGAACTACGGGAGGTAAAAGATTTAAGTATAACAAGTTTTTGGTTGTTTCAACAATCTTGATCTCACAATGACCTTATATTTCAGAAAGAAGTTTTGGAATTCTGCAACTCACTACTCACAGGAAACTGCAAATCTATTCAGCACATTGTATGTTCATTACTTCATTTGTATCATATGCCAAATTCTGTTGATAAAGGATATGACTTGGTCCAATCTTAATCTTTTTCTTGGTTTACTCTACTAGGATGTTTCAAGTAACTGCGGTTTCGCTTCAGAAGGGGGCCAGAGATGTAAAAAACCAAAGTAATCGATTGGTCCTTCAACTATCGTATTAAGTTTGTTAACATTTTACTAATTAGAATCATAACTTCAGGTTAAGTGGTACAAATGATCACTGAGTTACATTCCATAAATTGTTGTGTGTGTTGTTGTAGCTTTCCTGTGGAGAGGCTGAAAGAAGAAAGACCAGATCTCACATTTGTGGCAAAGATTCCAATTAGAAGGTTTTCATCAATTACTATCATATATATATAGGCTTTTTAACAAAGTAAACTGATTTAAAATTGGTCTTTGTAATATTCAGTTCACCAAAGTGTTATCGTGTCTGCGATGAAGAGGATCTAAAGCTGATAGATATGACCTGCGATTAAGAGGATCTAAAGCTGATAGATATGACGGGAGCTGAGAACCATCGAGTCTACAGAGAAGAAGAAGAAGATTCGCCGAGTGAGGACTCGGACTTTGTAGGTGAGGATGTCGACGAAGACGACATGAGCCTTACTGAAGAAGACGACATGGAAATGCATGACGATTATCTGTATTAATATCTCTTCCTACTATATTCTTTAATCATATATTGCGAAGAAAAAAGAGAATTGACATTAAGTAACTTTAATTTGATGCTTTTACAATCTTAACCATTATTGTTTCCAACATGCATAGATATACATATATATGTCTTTTTTGTCAACGTTGCATCGATCAAATCCGATCCATAGTTTCAAGCTCATCCCAAAATCCTTTTAATAAACTATCATAATGCAGCAGGTAGTGATCGAACTTTGTCATTAGCTGAATCATCCTAATCACGAGACTGAAAATAACTCAGCGTATATATATATATATATATATATATATATATGTTTGAAGCAATTTCTCAATCATCCTGTTTCCAAATCCTGATAGTTTTATCTAAATGATTTGCAGATGATGCTATTTCGTTTTGACCTGGATGACAAGTCACTGAAATCACTGCATCTGTGTGGCCTTTTAGTTTCTGAAGAATAGTTTTGGACTGAAGATCCCACACATACACACAATTATCCTCTGATCCACTCACAATATACTTCCCATTCGTTACAGAAAACGCTGATGTGATACAGAATACTTTGTTTGTATGTCCTGTGTATACTTTCAGAAACTTCCCCGTCGCATAGTTGGACAGCTTCTGTTAATCCAAAGATGAATCCATCAGTTAAATAAAAGGATTACAAAAGTATCTATTAGTCTCAGATTCTAAGTTGCTTCTGTGTTAACATCAGAGAACACATATGCAATGATCCATCAAAGACTACAGAAAAAAATTCAACTCTTTACTTCTTGTTCATATCCGGAGTGAGTTTCTATATATGTTTTTGTATCAAAATGTTCTCAAGAGATCAACAAAATGCCATAATCTATCAAACACTAGATGAATGTTCTCAGCTTGTTGTTCATAGAACCCTAGTGATCATTTGCAACCAATATCCTATATTCTTCAATTCCATATCCAGATAAAGGTTCACATATTAAGCCAAGAAGAAGAAATTTTACTTACGAGTGTACTATCGAGAGTAGCAACGAGGATGAATTTGCCATTAGGCGAGAATTTAGCAAAAGAAACAGCTGGAGATTTATCATCAATCAGAGTCTTCAAACAAGTTCCTTCTTTAGCATCCCAGATTTTACAAGAACCATCATGACTTCCCGAAACAATCAACGATCCATCTCTATTAAAATGCACACACGTAATCGGCATAGAATGAGCATTAATCACCCGCATACATTTCCCCGTTTTAACCTCCCAAATCCGAATCGTCTCATCAAATGATCCAGATACAATAAGATTCGAAGGAGGATTAAAATTAACACAGAACACAAAATTCGTATGACCTCTAAGCACTTTAAGACACTCGTAAGGAGCTCGAGCATCCCAAATTCGAAGCGTACAATCATCAGAAGCAGAACAAGTATAATGCGAATCAGACGACCAAGCTAGATCGCAAATACCATTAGAGTGACCTTCGTATCGATGAATAAGAAAGTAATCCTTTGCACACCAGAGAATCATAGTCTTATCAACGGAAGCAGAAGCGAGAAGATTACCATCATTGGAGAATTTGACACACGAAATCGCCGCCGTGTGACCTTCTAGGGTTTTCAGGTGACGGTAAGGCTTATACGTCGCAACGCTTACGCTTGGGCCTGGATTAGCGGCGGGTCCTGAGTTAACGGCTCCGTTACCACCGCTTGGCATCGCCGTTTTGTCGTCGGATTATGCGATTTTCGCTCTAGTTGAAAAATCTCAACGGAGTTTGAAAAGCATACTAATGAATAAATACATATGTGTGTGTCTATATACGTTCTATAGACTATAAGCAACATTTTTACCCTCCATTTTTCGGTTTAGTTTGGTTTTTACCCTCCATTAAAAATCAATTTTCTGTTTAGTTTGGTTTGAATTAAATAAAAAGTTTCTTGGAAACAATTTTCTTTTTGTCATTTAGATTTGGGTGATCGTTCTAATTCTAGTGGAAACTTTGATATAACTATGAATATACCTAACATTGAAACACATGTTAATTGCATACAAAATTTAAATTTAAATTCTAATTTCACCCGAACTATCATATATAGTATCAGAAACACTCAAAATTTATCTTTCTTCTTAATTGCACACAAAATTAAAGTTAAAAGTCTAATTTTATCCGATTTCAAATTTGGAATTTTTATGAAAATAAATAGAAATACTAAATTTAAACCCAATCTAAAACCAAAATGAACCCGATCTAAAAATTTAAAATATTCAAATGTGTCATAAATCAATAGAACTGAAATCCCGAAAAAACTCGACCCGAAAATGGTTCTATTGACAAAAAACTATCTTAATCTTTTGGGTGTTTTTAATACTATATATATTAATTCAGGTGAAATTAGATTTTTCAATATAAATTTTATGTACAATTAAAAAAAGGAGTAAGCTTTAGGTGTTCTGGTATTATATGTTATAGTTCGAGTGGAACTAGAGTTTTAATTTTAGTTTGTGTGTAATTAACAAGAATCTTGAAGTGTAGGTATATTCATAGTTATATGAAAGTTTTGGGGTGGAACTAGACCGATCGCCTTTTAGATTTTGATTGAAAGTAGATGATTATCAATAGTGGCTAATCACTATTAGTCTTACTCCAGATTTTCTAATGAATTTTAAGACATAGTTGTTTTATCTTCATCAAACAAAACCACAACAATTTAAATTCCGGCGAAAATCAAACTTTCAAACAATTTAGTTTCCACTAGTCTGACTCCATATATTTGATATGAATATTCATTTTTGATATACAGGTTTGGTTTATTCAGCTCGATGGCACTTAGTTCTGTCGGTTCGGTAATGCGAGTTGCAGTAAATTTGGTGTCACGAGTTTTTTTGTATCTACACACTTAAGATTGAAAGTGAGACAAACTCATGAATGATTCTTCTTATTATACACAAACAAAAGAGAAGATTTCTGAAAGAAACGAGTGTTATTATATGGAGAAATGATTGAGAAGATCCTATGAAGTCTTGTTTTTGCCATAAATATCTTCAAAACCATCAGCTACTCTTTTTCTTCTTTCAGCAATCATTTCTGTATACGACTGCAAACCAAACAACACAAACAAGACTTCTCAATAAGACCAAATAAGTTCTGTTTCACTAGAAGCTAGTGTTGCCTTTAGATGTTAGAACAAGACTTTAACTCAGGACTTTGGCAAGTTCAAGATACAAACTGTTATTACTTCAGATTCATTTTGACTGATGAGGAAGAAAACAAGCATGTGTGTACCTTTGGGTAGCTATAAAGGAAAATGTACCACCAAGTGCCAATTAAACCAACTGCAAGTGATGAAACTAGAACTGAATGTAGTATTGCCCAGCTACATGCCACTACTGATACACCTGTCAAGGTTATTGTCCATGGCTGACACCTGAGAAAGAATTTTGCTCATTGAGAACCGTGTAAATATGACTATTGACTCATTGATCTAACATTTGCTTCACAAACCAGATCAATAGACATCCAAAGGTAACTTACTGATGATGTGTTACAGAGTGAAGAACCACAATACATGTTCTTAAACTGTAATTGGTAGCTGCATACGATTCAAACAAGTTCTTTGCTAGACATAAAACACTGAAATTGCTGATAAAGGATTAAGAATTGATCCATTTAGAAATCAACTTATACTCTACGAACAAACTCTTGTAACCAATACTCAGAACTAGCAAATTCGATTTCTTAGGAGTCTTAATAACTATATCCAAATCATAAGAGAAAAGCATAAAATGGGAATTTGTGATTTACCAAGCGGGTTTAGTGTCCCAAACAGAGTCATATTCGAGAGAGAGATCGCCTAAGTAACCTTCCATATCATCAACTCTGCCATTTTCATCGACAAAGCTCGAATCCTTCGGCTCTCTCTGATTCCCACCCAAACTTCTAATTTTTGAGGAGACCCTTTTCGGTTTTAGATTGAAAAAGTGAAGCTTTGACCGAGAATTTGGGACTGCGATATGGGTCTGAAGCCGAAGCGGCGACAGAGACACGGCGGAGATGGAGAGAGTCATCTGAAGAAGACGATAAGGATAAAGGACTCAATTGACTCTAATAAAACTTTGGGGTGTTTTTGTATAAACCAAATAATTTGCAGGCCTTAATATTTATTATTGGGCCCAAATAAGACAAATATTTTTCTGGCCTTAAAATTGATTATTGGGGCCTATTCGTTAATGGCCCTAAATAAAAAAGCCCGGATATTTGACTCAAACCCCTAATTCAATCATCTGATAAGATTTTATTATCGTCCTCGTCGTCGGAGTGAATTAGGGATCGAGAATGACGATGAACTCGCTTCCGAGGCGATTTGGGAAGAATCAAGGCTATTTGGATCGAGATTATCGAAATGGAAGGAGATCTGATTCAGAATCCGATGAAGAAATGAAAGGATTGAGTCACGAGGAATATAGGAGACAGAAACGGCTTAAGATGAGAAAATCAGCGAAGTTTTGCTTTTGGGAGAATACACCAAGTCCACCTAGAGCTCAGAACGAGGAATCTGATGATAACTCTGAGGAGATTTTGGAAAGGAACGGTGGCGAAAGAGAGGATGTATCGAAAGGGAAAGAAAGGAAAGGTAAATCGGGTTCTGAATCTGAGTCTGGGAAGTCAGAATCTGAATCGGATTCTGATGGTTTAAGATCAAGAAAGAGGAAGAGTAAGAGATCTAGGGCTAAGCGTAGGCGTAGGAGATCGTATGATAGTGATAGTGAATCGGAAGGGAGTGAGAGTGATTCGGAAGAGGAAGATAGGAGACGAAGAAGAAAAAGTTCTAAGAAGAAGAAAAGCAGAAGAAGCCGTAGTAGTAGGAAAAAGAAAGTACATAGGAGAAAGAGGAGATACAGTGACTCTGATGAGAGCAGTGATGAAGATAGCAAAGCTGAGGAGTCTGAGATTAGTGGTTCGTCGTCTGGAGAGGAAGATAACAAGTCAAAGAGCAAGAGGAGAAAGAAATCTGTGGGTTCTAGTTCCAAACGAAGCAAGGAGAAGAAAAGTAAGTCAGAAAGTGAAAGTGATGGTTTTGGTAGTGATTCTAAGGTGCAATTAGAAGAAACGGTGAAGAATACTGAACTTGATGAAGAGGAAATGAAGTTCAAAGAGATGATTGAATCAAAAAAGAAATCTTCAGCTCCTGATGAAGAAGAAGAAGCTGAGGTTGGTCCAATGCCATTGCCTAAAGCTGAAGGTCACATTAGTTATGGTGGTGCTTTAAGGCCTGGTGAAGGAGATGCTATTGCACAGTATGTACAGCAAGGTAAACGTATCCCACGTAGAGGAGAAGTGGGTCTTAACGCTGAAGAAATTCAGAAGTTTGAGGATCTTGGTTATGTGATGAGTGGAAGTAGGCATCAAAGGATGAATGCTATTCGTATTAGAAAGGAAAACCAAGTTTACAGTGCTGAAGACAAACGTGCATTGGCTATGTTTAACTATGAGGAAAAGGCGAAACGTGAGGCTAAAGTTATGTCTGATCTGCAAAGGCTTGTGCAACGCCATATGGGAGAAGAATTAGGGCCTAATCATGACCCTTTTGGTGCTGGAAAAACAGATGGAGCTGATGATTGATTTGCTTAGCTTCTTACTCTGAGCTTATGTCGGTACTCATCTTATGCTTTATCTTGTTGACTGTTCCTTATTTGCATCATATATACTGTTGTTTGCTACTTGCTCATTAATGAGTTTCATAATTCATGAGTTTATCTAATATCTTTCATGTCATTGTTTTTGTGTATTATAAGATCAAACATTCTGACTTTAGTGATCTGCAACTGTTTGGTGCTTAGATGATTGATTTTGCCCATCAACTTGCTTAGTAGTTTATGCCTTAATCTGTTATCTTATCATAGAGTTGCATTTGTGTTAAATATCAAAGATTCTTAATTTAGAGATCTGCAGCTGTTCTTAAGCATTTGGCTTGTTCAATGATTGAATTTTGTAGGGCATTTTGGCTGGTAAATTCTTAGATTGATACTAACAATTAGTTTACCTAAAACGTTTGTTTTGTGCCCACTTGTCTTATAAGATGATGAAAGATGCTTTTGATTCATGAAGCTTAGTCATCTTCCTCATTGAGCTTTCATCTTTTTAATGGTTATAGTGACTTTATGTGACATGAATTGAAATCTTTGTCATAGTGTAATTGCTTTATGTTAATGTGACATGAATTGAAATCTATGTCATAGTGTAATTACTTTATGTTAATGTGACATGAATTGAAATGAAATCTTAACAGTTATGATCTAGAACTTTAGCAGTCAAATCATCACCATGTGCTCATCTTCACCATTATTATCACCATTGTATTTTTTTGGAATTGTATAAGAAACAAGTATATATTATTGGGATATCTATTATTATCAAGTGCAATAATTCAATTCCCGAATTTTCAGGCAGATGATATAATTGAGTTAATATATACCTGTAAGGGTTTCAATTACACTTTGTGATATCTACTTTTGTGGAACAATACAGTGTCTGAATCTGTTTCAATAAGTGCAAAATCTCATTATAAGACCCTACTCTTGTCCATAATTAAATTACCCATTTTTTAATTATTTATATATACATATATTTTTTCTGTAATTTAGTTGTCATTTTAAAGTGTTTTGCACGCATATTAAAAAAATAGTTTAATGTTCTATTGTGTCTTATTTGATTATTAGAATTCCAAACTATTTAATATTTTATTCATTTAATTAGAGGCAAATGAGATAATTTTTATATCAAAAATTACAATAGAAAATAAGAATGACAACTAAAATAAAATAAAAATTTTAGTCTAGAATGACAAATAATATAAAACAGATAGAATATATTATTAACAAGTAGATCGATAAATTAGAGTTTAATGCATAATCAAATTTCTCAAACTCCTAAAAATATTAGAAGTGTAAATTGATACAAAATTATTAATTCACTTAGTTTTCATGTAAAACATTTTATATTGAAACAAGAAAAATTATAAGATATTGTGTATCTTGAAACAAAAATTGATTTTGCATTTTGTTTTTTTTTTTGAGAAAATGAAAATGGACAATAATTTTCCCGAATTGATATTGTTTTTAATTTATTTATTATTCGCAAAGGGTGTGAAAAAATAAATTTTAAATAAATAATTGAAATGCGTCATTCTTAGACGTGTTTCCCCATGCATGAACAATTAAGTTAAATTAATGAACAAATAAATGCTCAGTAATTTTGAAGGACAAAATGGTCACGAAGAAGCTATTATTGAAGGGTATTTACGTAATTTCATATTAGCAGAATCATGAAGTAACTGTGCCTACTTAAAGACAACTGCTCTGTTTTCCTTTTTCTCTCTCAACCTCATTTCTCAGATCCATTGGATCTTCATTTCCATGGAGCCTTAAAAAACCCTAATAGATTTTCCTTTACACATAACTGATCAGCTACTGAAGAAAGAAGAAGAAGAAGAATAAATCATCCCTCTCCTTCTCTGTATGATCTAACGAAATCGTCTCTAGATTCCAATCTGATTTTATACTTTTTTCGTTTAGAAAGAATCAAAACCATCAATCAACGTCCTTTTTAGAGGTGAATATCTCTATGTTTGTTCCTTTTTCAGGATCTAATCTTTTGATTTCACTTTGTTTGTATTTGATGATTTACTGGGTTTTCCCGCAATTGTTTGTTTCAGCTTTCGAGACGAGCTCAGAATTAGATTCTGTGATCTTCAGAGACATTAGCAAGGCTTTCTGGTTTGTTTCGCCTTTTAATCGAGTTTCGATTGGAAAAAAAGTGGAGGTTTTGATTCTGATCTGATAAACAAGTGTTAGTTAAGCGATTAGGGGTGTGTTGTTATCGTAGTGGAAGTTTCTTACTGTTGACAGTGTTAATTGCCTCAATATGGAAACTCTTATTGTAGCAGTTGAACATAGGGATCAATATTATGGAAAGAAATCTCTTGGACATGATCGTTTTAGATCTGTTCCTTCTAAAGCTTTCAGACAAATCAACTGCAGAACTTTTCAATCTGGAGTGGGTTTGCTTCCAAAACCAAAGAGAACTTCTTCAATACCTATAGCTAAAGGAGCTCTTCCTCAGGTTCAGTCTCCTCGTTCTCCTAAGTCCGTTTTGCCGGTGTTTAACCTTCCTTCAGTTGATAGCAGTAGAAGCAGTCCCATTTCAATTGCTAACAGCAAAAGCTCTCAGATCCGTAGATCATCTAGTGAGTTTGTTGACAAAAGGAGAAGCCTTTCTTTATCTGAGCTATGGGCAGGACCTACTTACTCCAACTCGCCTCCGCCTGCTTCTGTGCCAATTCCTAAGTTTTCTCTCCGGGAAAAGAGGACTGTGTCTTTGAACTTTCCTGCTCCAGACTCTGTTGTTGATACTCATGAGGTTGCTAAGTCTGCACCGGTTTCTCCAACCTCTTCGGGTGACAACCCTTTTCATAGCACTGTCTCTGCCACTATGACACTGCGTCGCATGCTCAATCTTGAGAATGCAGATGAATGAAGATTAGAAACCCGTAGGGGAATGGGGTTAGTTTTAGTTTTATGCACATAGAGAAATAAGGTGTTAGTCACCAGCTGGTTTGGTTTGTTTTTAAGCTTTTAATGGAGATGGTAAAGGAACATGTAAGCAGTCTTAAGTCAGAATCATTCAGCAGTTATTGGGTCTCCTATGCAGATTGGGTTGTTACTTATGGTGGAACAGCTGGTTTATAGTGACTAGAAACATTCGGGAAGCAGATTCAAATCGTGTTGAAGAGAAGACTTGATATTGGTTTAGCTTATAGGATGGCTAAAAATTTACCAGTCTCTAACATATACCCTGGGTGAATGCTAAGTTCATGTGGTGATACTTGAACATTAGGGTTTCCTCTTTGTCCTGTGTATAGTTTCCTCTTAGAGTCGTCTTTTTCCCTTTGGCTTCTTTTTCTTAAGTGGGTTAGATAGCATCTAGCTAATGTATATGCAGTAGAGCCTTTTATCACACCGGATTTCTGATCAATTCATCCAAGTTTCGTCTTTTCGGGTTCTTAGTCTTACCTTTGTCCTCTGTTTTCCTTTGTGTCCATATCTTATCTTTTAACCCTTTTTCTTAGTCTTCTCTCCCTTCTTATTCATTTCTATCCAGCCTTAAAAGATGTAAATCTAACTACTCTCCTGCTAAGTGATCTTCCTCTATCCCCTCTTTTCCGGTTTTTTGAAAAGGAAAAAGGGAAGAGGAATTTTTAGTGACCCTCTTAGACTACTATCTCTACTGGTAAAGGTTCATCCAGATTCAAGCCATTCATCCACTACCATTCCTCATGTTTCTTACTTAGAACAATATCATTTCATTGGAGTTTCATGATCGTGCCTAATCTGCTTCCAAGGTAAATTTGAACCTCTCCTTAGCTTTTCCAGTTGAAAGAATCTGAATGTCTAACACACACAAGTCTATGAATCTGTAACAGGGACCTGTAGAAAGTTGCTGCTCGGCTTCTGATGCTGTTTCTTAGTTTCTTTGTCTCCCTACTATCTTTGTTTGTTTTGTTAGACAAGAAGACAAGTATTGTCTCCGTGTTTGGAACTGTTGTGTGAAACATTAAACAAAAGTATGTTTCGTATTGTCTTTTGTAGTTTGTGACTAAGACGTTTTGCTATCTTTGTTTTGAGTTTGAATGTTGAAGAATATGTATCCCTTGTTCCCCATAATCACCTCTTTAATTTCTCTTTGGTATTGGTTTATTTTATTGCACAGTGTCTTGTAATGAAGGTACTCAAAATAGAATTGAGGATCCGGGGCTTAACATTATCTCAAATTTAAATGGTCAGATCCACAATATTCATTCCAAATTCAAATGGCAAAGTCCTTAGAGTTGAGGAACTTGAAGTTGTGTAGGGAAAGTGGTAGATAGGCATAATAAAGGGAACCGAAAAGCTGAACCAACCAGAAAATTTTGGTTTGGTTTCGGTTTCTAGAAAACAACCTTTCGGTTCTAAATTTTAAGTAACTTTGGTTTTATGTTCAGTTTGGTTTGGTTTTAGTATCTTGAAAGAACCGTTCGGTTTCAAGTTTTAGGTAATTTTGATTCTCGGTTTGGTTTTGGGAACTTAAAGTTACCAATCAGAAACCAAAACTAGTGAATACTACAGTCATTTAGTTACTTTTGGTTATAACTAATCATTTTTTATATATATATATTTTGGTATTTGGTTAATTTTGGTTACTTTTAGTAATTTTTGAAAAAAGTAACCATTTCCTAATGAACTAATATTATTTTGGAATTAATTCGGTTTTATTTTTTGGAATCGAAACCGAACCAAATTTTAATAAGTATCTATTAATTACTGTGCAAGAACCAGAACGAAAACAAAATCGAACCGAATTTTAATAAGTACCTATTAGTTACAACATTTCCACAATCGACCGAACATAAAACTAAAAAAAACAAACCAAACTGAACTGAATGCTGAGTACTTAGTGGTAGGAGTGAGACTTAACCGAAACATTTGAATACAAACGAGAATTCATCTATGACTTGATGTAGCTTGTGAGAACGGCCCATTATTGGCCCATTCGACTACCATTACTTCTAAAATAGGCTATAACTTGATGTAATATCTTACTATCCTCTCGACAAAATCGTTTTTCTTCTAAGAAAAAATTAAAAAGGGACAAATCTCATTACGCCAATTATGGTGGCAGACTAGAGTTACTAATTGAGACAAATGTCAATCAAGATTAAAAAATACTAAAAATAGAGATAGACGTTTGGGGTTGGGACCAAGTAGGGAGAGAGGTTGTTCTAAAAGTTTGATTTTAGTGTAGTCATGATGATGATGGTTCATTATTACTATTGGGCCCAACACCAAACAACAACTAAAACTTTGGTGCCCATTTTTGTTTTTTATATGCAATTAACTATACAAAGTACAACGTTACAACATATGGATACCGACATTTTTGATTCGTTAAAAAACATTTTTTTTTCCTCTAACATAAGGACACTAGTTCATGCATAATGTAGGCAATGAAATTCGATTCCTACATGTGCAAATACGTCTATCTTTAATAGACTTACCGTATACCACTAGACCAAAAAACATTTGCCGTTAAAAGCCACTTTAAAAAATAAGATTCATACTTAATTATGAATCACTATAATTTGGATTATTTACTCTAAACACAAATATAAATTTTTATTCGATAAAATCATTACCTGCAAGTGGCATTTATCTCAGTGGTAGACGATAAGTCCAAAACTTGATATCATAGATCCGATTATGATTTTTTCAGTCAGCTAGTTAGGATAATCAAGTTAAAAAGAAACTTGATATCATAGGTCCGATTTTTTCCTACTATATTTAATATAGTAGATTAAAATGAGATTTGCTGAGGATAGGTGGTCCAGTGGTAGTGGCCACTTTACAAATCCTCAGGCACCCGGGTTCGAGTCTCTCAGGTGCAAGGAAGAAGAAAAAAGAAATTTTAGAGTTTGGGCTTTGGCTATGGATCGGGCCTTGTCGATCCAACTATAGTAAGGTTGACAAAAAAAAATGAGATTTTTAAATGCAAATAGTTTTTAATCTAGTGGTTAGTGGCAAGTCTAATAAAGGTAGGTACATATGCACAACCGACCTTTGTGACCCATATTAATATTGTCGTTGACAAAAAAAAATTTGAATAAATTTTTAGCTATGTATCAAAATTTGACGCTCCAATTAATTATGGATCAAGACGACAAAAACTATAGTTTGGATAATTTACTCAAAACACAATATAAACATTTATTCGATGAAATCATGAACCTTCCAAACTACAGAATGCCATGAATCTCTTATTCCTTTTAGATTATGTAATGGTTCTGATTCTTCTGTAGAGCAAAAATCTTTCCACAGCAACCAATCATGCTTTAAATTTATTTTTGACTTTTATTGCTTTAGAAAACCAATTTTTTATTTATAGAATATTTTTGGCCGTAGAAAGCCAAAAACCTAGAGCCAAAATTTATGAACTTTACAAATATAAATTTCTACAACAAAAAAGTCTACAACAAAAAAAAACCTACAACAAAAAAATTTACAGCCAAAAACCATACAACTAATATTCTACAGAAAAAAACTAAAAATTATAGTCTTTACCAATTGGCCATAAAAGTTTCATAATAATAGTATTTTAAATAATATACTAGATGATGTCCCGTGCTATGCACGGGTTAGGTAATATTTGTTTGTTTTATTTATTTATTTATGATTGGATTTGTATGAGTAAATTTATTAATTACTTATATATATATATATATTTGATATATTAAAAAAAAAAATTATATTGAACACTAATATCTAATACATTACAATTTTACATATAAAATTTTTGACTCGTGTTATTTACGTTTTGAC
>OVBA01005407.1:0-19974 GCA_900406435.1 Lepidium aucheri
GGTTAGAGATTTTTTTTAAACCAACAAAAATCAAATCATAAATGGTTAAATAGATGTTGTGATATTTGTAATATTCAAATCTTAATTTCGAATCGTTTGAGAATTGTGATAATTGTCCTAGGTGGGTTGGGTCTTAAATATATGTTGTTTATTAGTTTTCCTATTAGGATTAGGAGGATTGTTTTTAATAAATATCGATTAGGATAAGGATATAATTATGATAATCTCGTAGGATAAGGATATAATTATGATAATCTCGTAGACAAAATAATCTCTTATAATTAATTAATTAATAAATAATATTTAATCTAGATAATAATAATTAATCAATTAGTTATAGAATCTTATCAGAATATAATTGTGTGACAAATATTATGTGATAATATTTTCTAGTAACAATACAACCTAGTCCAAAATAGACAATATAACATGGTATTTAAGTTAATGCTATGCTTTTATTATATAAGAGATTAAGCATAATAGTGTTTTAGATTCATAATGTTCCAGGGTCTTATCTCTGCCTTTTCGGTCACTAGGCTTCGCAGGCGATAGAACCCACCTTTGAGGATACTCGAAATTTGATAAGGTCCTTCCCAATTTGTTCCCAGCTTTTTGGCATTTAGCTCCTTGGTGTTTCTGGCATTTAGCTCCCAGCTTTCTCCCTCTTTGAACATTCGTGCTTTGACCTTTGAGTTGTAAAACTTAGCGACTACCTGTTAATAATTCTGGGTTCTTACCACCGCTTGATCTCGTCTTTCATCTATCGTGTCGATGTGATCCTCTAGGAGCTCATTATTCATATCCTCCTGTTCAATCATTGTTTCCCTTTTCAAGCTCGGAACGCTGAGTTCAGCCAGTGCCATTGCTTTGACTCTGTAGGCTAGTGAAAATGGGCTTTCTTTAGTAGCTCTTCGCGGGGTTGTTCGATATGTCCATACTACCGATTGTAATTCCACTGACCACAATGATTTCTTAGATTTTGACCTTTTATTTGAATTTGCTAGAATCATTTTATTAGTTGATTATGCTTGGTTGTTCCCTTGCGGGTAACACGGTGTTGGATGATGTTAGCCTGATCTGCAGCTCTTGACAAAACTTTTTGACCTGTTGAGACACGAGGTTGGTACCATTGTCGGTTACGATCTCACCGGGAATTCTAAATCTGCACACAATGTTTTTCTAGAGGATCTCTTGGACTTGCAGTCCTGTTATTTGCTGGAATGGTTCCGCCTCGACCCACTTGGTGAATTAGTCAGTAAAATAAATTGAAGGCGCCTTCTCCTAGATGGTTCCAGCGGGCTGACAACATCCATTTCTCAGTGCATGAATGGATACGAGATGAGCAGCTACCTAATCTTTTTATTCGGGGTAAGAATGGAGGGAGCGTGCTGTTGACACTTTTGGTACTTCCTCAAGAAATATTCGTAGTATTTTATCATCGTTGACCAGTAATAGCCTTATCGTTTACCTTGAACGCCAGTACGCGCCCCCCCCATAATGGTTACTGTAGATTTCTAGGTGGATTTCAGCGAGAACATACGCCGATTCCTTATTGGTTGTGCATAGCAAACAAGGTCTCGCTATGCTCCGCTTGTAGAGGAGATCGTTTATGATGCAAAACCGTGCGCTCTGAGTTCTCAACTTCTTTGCTTCCCACTTATCTTGAGGAAAAATTTCATGAGAGATATACTGTATGATCAGCCCCCACCAATTCGGGTCCGAGGTGATTGCTGGCTCGTGTACGGACGTCACTTGGGTCTGCTGGAGTGATAGTCAGGATGGTTGTTGCGGTCTCGATACTTGATTTTTCTAAGTACTCTACCGGGATGATACCCTTAATGAGAGGTTCCAATATTGACGCAATGGCAGCTAATGCATCAACCATGGTGTTCTCTGACATGTTATGCGCTCGAGCTTGACTTTTTTAAATTTCAATGCAGCGTCTTGGACAAGTGCCAGGATTGCGTTCATCTTTTCATCTTTGGCGTCATACTCGTCGTGGACTGACTAGTCAGTAGCTGAGAATCGATGTAGGCCTTCAGGTGTTCAACACTCAATCATGCTGCTATCCCAAGGCCATCGAGGATAACTTTGTACTCGGCCTCATTGTTGGAAGCTTGATATCCAAGCAACAAGAATGCTCGACTAGTTCTCTATTTGGTGATGCCAACCATAGGCCAAACCTCAATCCATTCCGAGATGATAAGCCGTCAACATGGACAGTCCATTTTCCTTGGTTGGTGTCTTCCTTGCTGATTTCTCTCTAGACCTTTATGATAAAATTGGCCAGGACCTGAGACTTCATGCTTGTCCGAGGGCAATATTATATATCGCACTCGATGAGTTCGACTACCCACTTGGCTAGTCGTCTTGACTGACTCAGGCTCTGAAGGATTGTTTGTAGGGGTTGGTTAATCATCACCACTATTAGATGAGATTGAGAATATGGGTGCAGCTTCCGCGCTCTCGTCACCATGGCCAATGTTAACTTCTCCATTACGGGGTATCGTGTCTAAGCATCAACCAAGGATTTACTGATATAGTATATTGGATGTTGCTCATTTACCTCAGAACGAACTAGAACTATGCTTACTACTGTCACTTAACACTGCGAGGTAGAAGAAAAGTTTCTCGCCATGCAGTGGTCTGCAAAAATGTTCATCTGGAGTCACCTTGATGATCCTTATTTCTTCTGGCTTTTGGTCTGCAAGAATGTTCATCATATTAACGATGTTTCCTTGCGTCTCCGTTAGTTGCTACAAAGCTTCGTCTCGAACGCGCTTAAAGTTCTCCTGGTAACAAAGTCGAGATGCCACCTGACTACTATATACTATTCCTTCACTGCTGGCTGTTGAGAACTTTATACACTGGTGATATGATGCAACCGCCTTCATTGTATACAACCATGGTCTACCGAGTTTCATGTTGAAAGGTGTTGGTAGATCCACCACCACGAAGTTTGTTACCTTCCTAACACCAGACGTGTTTACTGAAAGTTGTATTGTTTCCAAAGACATCGCAGTGTAACCCAAAAAATCATGTGAGGGATGTCTTGCCTCCAATCAGCTCGTCGTCCTGTAATCTCATTTTCTTGAACGCATCATAGAACAGGAGGTCGACCAAACTCCCTGTATCAACGAGTATTCTCGCAAGCTATATTCCTCCAACATCAAGCTCGATTATATGTGTTATCATGTTGTTTGTCAAGATGAGCGGTCTCGTTTTCTTGGAATGTTATCACGGGGCCATTGCTTCCTTTGCGATCGGTAACCGAGCTTGAGGGCTGTGTTTCCTTCTTTTGCTGATGTGCTTTGATCACGTTTACAGAATTCCCACAAAGGTTTGATCCTCCAATAATAACTGAAACACATGATTTGGAATTCGAAGTCTGTTTTTTGTCCCATGCCTCTTTTGTTTCCTGTTCTTCTGCCAGGCATCTATCCCTTTTGCATTGTTCCACTCCGTTTTTCCACACTTTCCTCATTCCTTATTTCCATTTCCCTTCTTTTTTCAGCCACGGTACCACCTTACATTTGTCTAAGGTGTGCCCGTGTGTTTGGTGGTAGTCGCATAGTGTCGACATATCCATCGGCTTCTTACTTTTGTTGTACTTTCTGACTGAGAATGAGTGTCTTCCTTGTGTGGCTTTCCGGCCTTGTTGTCGATCGTTTCCTTGGTTCTTACTCGAGCTTGACTGAGTTTTAGTTGTCTCTTTTTTCATCAAAACACTTGCGTATCTCTTTAAATCATTGATTCAATTTGATCTTTCGCTCCTCCCAATTTATGAAGTTAGTCGCCCTATAGAGGGCATCATCTAGTGAGCTTGGTGGTCGTACGGTTAGATCTTACCTGAAAACCGACGCTTGCCATATCCCTCTTTTTAGAGCGATTAAGGCCATATCATCGGTGATGTTGACGCTCTGAGACTTCATCTCCTTGAAGCGCACTATATAGTTGCGCAGTATTTCAAATTTCATCTGTGTGAGGTTGAGGAGACTGTTTATCATAGTTATATTTTCTATAAAGATTGAGTAGTGTTTAAGGAATACTTCTACAAGCTGCTCAAATCCATCTATAGATTCTGCTAGTAGTGTTAAGAACCAGTCTAGTGCGGGTCCGACAAGGTTTTCTGAGAAGAATCTACAGAAGCCAGTATCTCTTTCTTTAACGTCTAAGTGTGTTCTGTATTCGGTCAGCCAAAAGGATTTGAGGTGAGCTATGGGGTCTGTGTTTCCCGCGTATTAGGGGAATTTGATTTACCTTAGGTCTTGAATCCTCGCGCTCGAGATCCAATTTGTAAAAGGGGTTTGGCGAGTCTGTTCTATCATGCACTGGATCTCTGGAGCTGTCGACATAGCCCGATGCAGTTCGGACCTTATGCTGGTGTATTCTTGTCGAGTTTTAGCCATCATCCTCCTCAGCTCGCTAATTTCCATAGTGCTCCCTGTTTGATGTTTATTATTCATCTCTTGCTCAGGTGACATTGCACGTTATATTTTGTTTTGGATCCCCTGGCACATGGCTTCTGCCCGAGATAGCCTGTCCCTTAAGTTCTGTAGCTTGCTATTGCTAGTTAGTGCATCATTTATCGTTAAGGACTAGAAAACAGATTCACCATTTTGCTCTTGGACGATAGGATCCGCCCATCCAACTTGGTTGTTTGCTCTTTCACAGGTTGCTAATGTCTATGCTCCTCGGAGAGTTTCACTTAGCTGTATTTGTTCTGTCGATGGACCTCTGGTGCGTTTTTGCTTTTGGGGCCCGAGACGACAGCTCGGAGCTCTGCAAGTTGCTTTCTGAGTTCTTCCTCCTGATGTTGGAGTCAAGCTTGTAAATCCTGATTTTCGAGATCTCTCTATCGTGCTTGCTTTGTTGCGATATTTACCATCACACATAATTCTATGATGGTTTGTGACTAACGTTGATACGTCATTGCCTTCGTCACAGTTGTCAAAACGATGCTTCTTGTTCGTAGGTAGTGTTGAGCCCTTTTGGCCCTCCGTTGAATGCATTAATCACCAATGGATTTGGGTTACTCCTCGTGCCTAAATCCCTCATGGTTGGTTTATTTTCCTTGTACTCGCCGTTTTAGCTTTAGCAGATCACGTAGCTTTTGTTTTTTCTCCCCACAGTCGGCGCCAATTTTTTGATCCTAAAATCTGCTTTGTAGATTTTATTAACAAAAGGAATGAAAATTACAGAGAACGTTTTCAAAGTTCCAAGTGGCGAGTACAATGGTTATTGTTTTCTATTCGTTTCAGTAAGTTTGCTTTGGGCTTTATGGTCACTTTATCTGTTAATCATGCTCCATCGTATCAATTATCATTTAATGTTGACAAGCTCGTTATTTCATTTTCCTTCCCGAAGATCTCGCCGCTTTTTGAGTTTAGACTTGGCTCGCATTTATTCCAACGATCTCAGAATTTTTTATATCCTCTTTTTTCCTTGAGTTTTCTTCTATTGCGCCTTTTTTGTTATTGGGTCATACCGAAGTGGGTATCTCCAATATCTGTGTACGAATTTCTATGATTGTTATCTAATACTAGTGGCAAACAAAATTAGTAAGATTTACAATTATTTTGATAAGATTGAATCAGGTAAGATTCTAGATTTACATAAATTTTCCATGTCGTAATAGGAAAATTTCAATTTCTTTGTTTTGGTGATGTGTCATCCAACTTCTCTTCAAGTTCAAAGAACTTTCCAAAATGAGACTTTACCGAGTAGATGATAATATCCGAGTTAAAGACTAGATGCTTGCAATCGGTTTATTCTTTAGTATTCGCCCCGTTGTTTTCCGTGGACCTAAGTAGGATCTCAGATCCACCTCCAACAATTATCCCTCATACTTGGAAAATTTTGGTGTCGAATTTCCTAGTCCGATGGTTTTCCAACTTCTAGAATCTTTGGTCAAGATGTCATTTCGTGAGTGGGCAAGTCGAAGAGTCACCTCGGTTTTACACGAATTATCATTATTACCACGTGGCGTCGCTTTGATTTCCCCCCTCACTGAGTCATAATTACTACTTGGCATCGTTTCAGATTTCAATAATTTATGTAAATACCGTACTTCTTCTCCTTTTACCACACACTTTTCATATCCGCAATCTTTCCTAGCAACTTCTGACTTTGCGTCTTACTCTCTTCCGACTTCAAATTTTTCAAATTTCTCTTAACTATTTTCATCTTTTAAAAGATGGGTCTTGATAATTTCAAACTCCCGAAAGTTGAAGCCGGTGTGAATTCCGTGCTTAACAGATTAAATACTCGGCCTTCTGGAGGTCCTTCTAGGATTTCTTGGGACATCATAGAAGTCCCTTCCGATTTTGGTCACAGAGATTCACGACCTGCAAAAAAGGCTAGAGCTGGGGTGTTCTCGACTTTGGTTTTAATCATAACCATACTGATCCTCACTCAATTCTGAAGTTCTAAACAGAGTGCGCTGACTTAATGAGTTCAGATTAGAACCTCGTTGGAGTGTCTCCGCTCCCCAGATCAGATGAAGAACTGCAAGGAGTATGAAGAGGCTGCTTACTTACTGTTTCGGGTTCATACTGATTTCTGAATGTCGCTTCATATTATTAGTGGTCATTTTTCCAATGTCCTTGCAGTTTTTTGCTTGCTTGAACATCATTATGCTGGAACGGGAGAGATTTGTTGCCAACCCAGAGAGTAGTACTCGGAGGAACCCATTTTCGCTGCCCGAGTTGCTAGGGACTACCTCAAAGTGGTGGACAATCGGTCTAAGCTCTCTGCTGCCAAGGAGGAGCTCGCTCGTGTCAAGGACAAGTTGAAGCTAGAGCGTGAAAACATCCTCAAATTGATGGAACAGAATGCGACTTTGTCTCAGTCGCTTGACTGTACCGAATCTGATCGGGGTGCTCCGTTCAAGTATATTGAGAAAGCTGGCAACAAGGCTCATAAATCGCAATCCGAGTTGGACTCCATGAAATAGTGGACTCGCAAAAATTCAAGGGTCTTTAAGGTTCTCGACAATCAACTGTCAGATCGTTTTGCTTGAATTGCTGCTTGGTTTAATAATCTGGATAGGAACCTTGAGGCTCGTTTGTCGTATGCCCAATATCTTGGGTCGATAAATGTTCTCTAATGTTTGTCTACTCGGGGAGTCAACATCCCTCCTGAGATTTCTGACTTGATGACCGCTAAAATGAACGAGTTTAAGGAACTCGTCAATAGGGAGAGCTTGATGTTGCTACTTCTAGGAGACTTGGTTGTCCCTGTTTTCGGGTGGGAGAGGCTTCCAACGATGGTTAAAGTATACTCAGAGAAGCGTCGTAGTTTTCTGAGCTTTGTTGTAGTCTTTTCTTTGTAACTGTCGCTTGGCTTTTTGACAAATGTATATATTTCTTTGTAATCGGTACATTTCTTTGTAAGTATTTTCCTGTATCAATGGAACATCATTAGTTGTCATGACGTACAATTTTTGATTATGACTTGTATAATGGAAATTCGTCAATCGATTGACTTGTTATTTTAAAAATTCCAGTTCCCAAAATTCTTTTCTCGTCTTTGCGCATTTAGTTAAGTTTTTTCTCGAATTAGAGAGTTTGATCTCATTTTAGCTTAGGAAGAAAACTTTAGTTATGCAGCTTTAAAGCTGAGATTTTAAGACATAGTTTAAGTTTTTAAGAAGTTCAGACTCAGAAACAGCATTCGCAAAATTTTGTTTAAGAAATTTCTGATTACCTGTACATAAGTTATGTTCTGTCTTTGCTGACATTTTTATCTCGTAAAAATATTCTGTACAAAAAGCTATGCTTTGTCTTTTGACGAGAATGGATCTTGCAACTCTGTAAAAAATTATGTTTCATCGTTTAATGAGATTTTAATCTCAGCAAATCTGTACAAAGCTATGCTTTGTCTTTTGACAAGAATTGATCTCATAATTCTATACGAAACTATGTTTTGTCGTTTTGTGAGAATTTAATCTTGGCAAATCTATACAAAGCTATGCTTTATCTTTAAACAAGAACTAATCTCGTAATTCTGTACAAAACTATGTTTTGTCGTTTTGTGAGAATTTAATCTCTAAAGATCTGTACAAAGTCACGCTTTGTCATTTAGTGAGAATTAGATTCTTATCAGTGCTACAGAACTTAGTCTCGTAACAGTTAAGAACTGCTTTTGGATTTGAATTAGAAGTAATAATTAAATTCTTGTTAAAGTTTTTCGAGGTTGTACTCAGCGAGTTTAAAATTAGGCTTAAAGATAAGGACTAGGCCTTTATAATCGATTCTTGAGATTGAACTCGGTAAAGTTTTGAGCCTCAGAAAAGTTTTTCGAGGTTGAGCTCAGCAAGATTTTAAGACTCGTATGAAGATAAGAACTAGGTTTTTACAGGTGGTTTTTCGGGATTAGATCGGGCTACAAGGTAAGATGACTTGCGTTTGATTTTATGAGAATTTATCTTGTATTGTAACTTTAAGGACTATAGGGTGTAACCCTAGTCGGGCTTAAACAAAAAAAAATTGGGTTACACCATATAGTCTTAAATTTACAAGACGAGATAAATTCTTGTAAAATCAGACGCAAGTTATCTTACAGTGTAGCCGGGTCTAATCCCTAAAAGCCACCAGTAAGAACCTAGTTCTTATCTTCAGACGAGTCTTAAAATTTTGCCGAGCTCAACCTCAAAAAAATTTTCTGAGTCTCAAAACTTTACCGAGTCCAATCTCGGGAATCGCTTATAAAAGCCTAGTCCATATCTTTAAACCAAGCTTTAAACTCGCCGAGTACAACCTCGAAAAACTTTAACAGGAATTTAATTCTTACTTTTAATTCAAATCCAAAAGCAATTCGTAACGGTTACGAGACTAAGTTCTCGTAACACTATAGAACCTAATTCTCACTAAAAGACAAAGCATGGCTTTGTACAAATCTTTCGAGATTAAATTCTCACAAAATAATGAAACATAGTTTCGTACAGAATTACGAGATCATTTCTCGTCAAAAGACAAAGTATAGCTTTGTACATATTTACCGAGATTAAATTCTCACAAAACAATAAAATATAGTTTCATACAGAATTACGAGATCAATTATTATCAAAAGACAATGCATAGCTTTGTACAGATTTGTCAAAATTAAATTCTCATTAAACAACAAAACATAGTTTCATACAGAGTTGCGGGATTAATTCTCGTGAAAAGACAAAGCATAACTTTGTACAGATTTTTTACGAGATAAAAACCTCAACAAGATAGAACATAACTTCTGTATAGATAATCGAAAATTTCTTAAACAAAATTTTGCGAATGCGGTTTCCGAGTCTGAACTTCTTAAAAACTTAAACTGAGTCTTAAAATCTCAACTTTAAAGCTGCATAACAAAAGTTCTCTTCCTAAGCTAAAACGAGACCAAACTCTCTAACACGAGAAGAAACTTGACTAAATGCGCAAAGACAAGAAAAGGATTTTGGGAGCTCGAATTCGTAAAATAACAAGTCAATTGATTGATGAATATTCATTATACAAGTCCTAATCGAATATCGTACTTCATAACAACTAATGATGTTCCATTGATACAGGAAAATACTTACAAAGAAAAGTATCAATTACAAAGAAACATAAAGAACTATCAAAAAGCCAAGCGGCGGTTACCAAGAAAAGACTACGGCAAAGCTTGGAAAAACTATGGTGCTTCTGTGAGTCTACTTTGACCAGCGTTGGAAGCCTCTCCCACCTCAAAAATAAGGACGACCAAGTCTGCTGGAAGTAGTGGCGTAAAGCTCTCCTTATTGACGAGTTCCTTAAACTCGTTCATTTTAGCGTCATCAAGTCGCTGACCTGAGGAAGGATGTTGACTCCCCGAGTGGACAGACATTGGAGAACATTTATCGACCCAAGATATTGGGCGTACGACAAACGAGTCTCAAGGTTCCTATCTAGATCATTAAACCGAGCAGCAATTTGGACAAAACGATCAGATAGTTTATCGCTGAGAACCTTAAAGACCCTTTGATTCTTAATAGCTAAGGCCTGACGAATTTGAGAATCAAAATTTTCCTTCATGGAGTCCAACTCGACTCAAAATTTCTGAGCCTCTTCGCCATCTTTCTCAGCAGACTTGAACAAAGCACCTCGATCAGAGTCGATACAGTCAAGTGACTCATACAAAGCTGTGTTCTATTCCACCAACTTGAGGATGTTTTCACGCTCCAACCTCAACTTGTCCTTGACACGAGCGAGCTCCTCCTCAGCATTGGAGAACTTAGACCGAGTCTCCACCACTCGAGGTAGTCCCTAACAACTTGGGCAACGAAAGACGGATTCCTCCAAGTACTGCTCTTTGGGTTGGCAACAAACATCTCTTATTCTAGCATAATGTTGTTCAAGCAGGCGATAAACTGCAAGGACATTTGTAAAAAAATAGTTAGAAATCAAAGCAATCTAATAATATGAAGCGATATTCGGAAATCAGTACAATTCCGAAACAGAAAGTAGGCAGACACTTCATACTCCTCGCAGTTCTTCATCTGATATGAGGAGGGGATGCACTCTAGCGAGGTTCTAATATGACTCATTAAGTCAGCGCACTCCATCGAGAACTCTAGAATCGAGTGAGGATAGGTATGGTTATGATTAAAACGAAAGTCAGGAACAGCCCTACTCCTTCTATGAGAAGCACCTGCGTAACCACTCCTACCCGTTCTTTTGGGAGAACCAATCCTCAGCGGTGGATTAGCTCTCGTCTTTTTTGTAGGTCGCAAATCTCTGCGACCGGACTCGAATCTACGATGTCCCTAGATGGAGCAAAAGAGGGCCTAGAAACCCTAGAAGGACCTCCAGAAGGCTGAGCATTTAATCTGTCAAGCACGGAATTCACACCAGCTTCAATATTCAGGAGTTTGAAATCATTAAGACCCATCTTTTAAAAGAGAAAAAGAGTTAAAAGAAATTTGAAAAACTTGAAGTCTTGAGAGAGTGAGAAGCAAAGTCGAAAGTCGCTAGGAAAGATTGTAGAGATGAAAAGTGAGTGGTAAAAGGAGAAGAAGCATAGCATGGTATTTATAGAAAATTACCGAAAGCCGAAATGACGCCAAGCAGTAATTATGACTGAGTGGGGGGGGAATCGAAGCGACGCCACGCGGTAATAATGATAATTCGCATAAAACTGAGGTGATTGTTCGACTAGCCCACTCACGAACTGATATGTGGACCAAAAATTGTAGAAGTTGGAAAACCTTCCGACTCGGAAATTTTTTGGCACCAGATTTTCTCCGAGTATGGGGGGGACAATTGTTGGAGGTGGATCCAAGATCCTACTTCGGTCCACAGAAAACAACGGGTCAAATATTAAAGAACAAACTGATTGCAAGCATCAAGTTTTTCAACTCAGATATCATCATCAACTCGGCAAAGTCTCGTTTTGGAAAGTTCTTCGAACTTGAAGATAAGTCGGGTGACACGTCAGCAAAACAAAGAAATAGAAATTTTCATATTCCGATGTGGAAAATTTTCGTAAATCTAGCATAAATTTTACCATATTTAATCTTATCAAAATAATTGTAAATCTTCTTTTATTTTTTCTATATGTAACCGCTTCTATAACTTTTAAATAGAAGCATAATTCTTTGAAAAAAGTATGAGTTTTTTGGAATACTAAAATCTAATAAGAACTCCCTAGTGGACAATCATCTCTACTCATTTACTTTTGTTGTAATCCAACTCACAAATGTCCTTGCTCATTCTGCTTTACTCTTTTAATCGGGAAGTTTAGATTCTAAAATTGTTTGTGCTAGACCCATTTACGGTATTGGCAAGTAATTAAGAAGGATGTTGGTATAACATAACCGTACGTGTCCTCTACTAGCTCGATATACTATAGCTAAAGCAAGTATTAGATATGCAGTTTTGATCAGCTACACGCACAACCACATATATATCCATTGGATCTGTAATTTTGATTAAATTACTCGTACGGATCTTAATCTAAACTAGTTCTAGACCATTTTTGTGGGTCCCAAGTACTGTATTAACGTGTTGAGTCAAAACGGTTTCTTCGTGTAATTTATTAAATACTTAATTCAATGATATTTAAAGCTGGAAGAACAAAAGTTTTGGGATTTGTCTTCGTTTTGTTTTCCACGAACGGGAGTATCATTCACGCTATTCGAAATTTCCAGCTTTGATTACATTAAAAATAAATCCTACAGTAGTTTTAATATAACTGCTTTTTGCGATTTCATTGTCTATCTCTCTCTCTCTCGCTATATATAAGTTTTACTTAGACAGAGGAGTGTCCGTGTTCTTGAGCACAAAGTAGCAGAACAAAGCATTACAAAGTTAAGAAAGAAAGAAACTCCCTTTGCGTGGAGATTAAACAGCATCTCAAGGTAACAACCCAATAACCAAGCTTCTTCATCTTATCAAATCTATCTTCTTATACTTTACTCATTCCTCGATCTCTCTATCTCTTTTTATAAATCTCTAGATTTGGGTTTTATGATAGTTGGGATGAGTTGAATCTAAGTATTATTCTATAGTGTGCTAGATCTAAATCGTTGCTTCATGACTTTGATGGTGTCGGTGATGTATATAAACTGATCTTGGAAATAAATCTACGACAAGGTTTATCAACAAAAAAAAAGAAAAAAAAAAGAAGAGTTCTTTGGTTCGCGAATCAATTATTTCACTTTTGAGGGGGGTTTTTTTAAAGAGTTGCTTAATATGAGGATAATCTAGCTTCTGCTGAGATGTCTGATTGATTGATTAATGACGAATCCACATCCAAGAGGTTTTACGGGGAGAAGAGCCTTGTCGTCTTGATTGAATTATGTTATGCCTCTATGTTTTGAGCTCGATTATGCGTGAGGATCTGGGAACTTAACTGTTTTAGATGCGTTCTGGTTCTTAAAACTTACTAGGGGGGTTCTCAAATTTGTGCTTGTTTGATAGGTTTTTGTATGAGTGCATAAACTCAAAGATCGTTGCTGACTCCTTCAAAATTCAGGCTTTTTTCTCCAAGTTTCCGGGAGGGACTGAGTGTGCATCAGTTTACAGTCAATCTCTGCAGATTGCTAAGCCGGAATTTGATTCGGCAAGACACTGGTTTTCTGTCAGAAGCTTGTTTCGTATCTCATGATCACAGGCTTTCAGCAATGGGATATGTAAACATGGAGAAGAGATGGGTTTTTCCTCTTGTGATCACATCTCTTGTCTGCGTTTTTCTCGTTGCAACCTCCTTCAACATGGGCCTAGTCTCTTCACTCCGAAAATTCAACGGCATTTTCTCCATCATCCCTTCCCGTCTTGCCAAGAATCAAACGAGATTTGATTTTGTGGAGTCCAAAGTTGCTAGACAAACCCCTGTTCCCCCTCATGAAGACACGCTTCCCCGTTTTGCATACCTTGTTTCCGGGTCTAAAGGGGACGTCGAAAAGCTTTGGAGAATGCTTAGAGCAGTTTACCATCCAAGGAACCAGTACGTTGTTCACTTAGATCTTGAATCTCCGGTGGATGAGAGATTAGAATTGGCTTCTCGAATTGATCACGATCCTATGTATTCTCAATCCGGGAATGTATTTATGATAACTAAGGCTAATCTAGTGACATATAGAGGACCGACAATGGTGGCAAATACCCTTCATGCTTGTGCGGTTCTTCTTAAGAGAAGCGCCAACTGGGATTGGTTTATTAATCTGAGTGCTTCAGATTATCCTCTGGTAACTCAAGATGGTAAGAAAGCTTTGATCTCACTTTCTTTCTCACCTTTTCATCAAGATCTCAGTCTGTGTGTTGATTGACTTACTGCCTATTATCTGTGTTTGAAGATCTGATTCATACGTTTTCCACATTGGACCGGAACCTTAACTTTATAGAACACACAAGTCAATTGGGTTGGAAAGAGTGAGCTTTTTCGCTTTCTTGGGTTTCTTCTTTAGCTGAATCATATGTTCGTGTGAACTGATGTTTGTTTTTGTTTCCTTGTTTAGGGAAAAACGAGCAATGCCATTAATGATTGATCCTGGACTCTACATGCTGAACAAATCAGATATTTTCTGGGTCGCACCACGTCGAAGTTTGCCAACTGCCTTTAAGTTATTTACTGGTCAGTCCACACAAATTCCTATAATCTACATTTGAAGGTCCATTATTGCTGTAGATCCGTTGAATTAAAACTCTGTAGATCTACAGGACCAAAACTCTTCTCCTGAATCAAAGCTTAAACCTTTTAGTTGTTGCCACTTGAAACTTTTTCTGTTGTTGATGTGACAGGATCAGCTTGGATGGCTCTATCACGCTCGTTTGTAGAGTACTGTATATGGGGATGGGACAATTTACCACGAACCCTCCTAATGTATTACACCAACTTCGTTTCTTCACCCGAAGGTTACTTCCAGACAGTGATTTGCAACGTGCCCGAGTACTCAAAAACCGCAGTAAACCATGATCTCCATTACATCTCCTGGGACAATCCACCGCAGCAGCACCCACACGTGTTGTCACTCAACGACACAGTGCAGATGATATCGAGCGGTGCTCCGTTTGCTAGGAAATTCAGAGGAGACGACGAAGTGGTCGATATGATTGATAAGGAATTGCTTAGTCGGAAGAATGATAAAGATAGTTTTACTCCTGGTGGGTGGTGCAGTGGGCAACCAAAATGCTCCGAGGTCGGTGATTTGGCTAAGATTGTGCCTAGTGTTGGAGCTCAGAGGCTTCAGAGACTTGTGGACAGGTTAGTCATCGAGGCTAAAACTGGAGTTAATCAGTGTAAATAGGATCGAATTCGAAGTAAAAAGGAATCATTTTGGGGCCGCGAATAGATTTCAGGGAGAGTGAGAATATTGTCCTTATAATATCTAGACATATAATAGGAGGCTTTAGAAAGACATGTTTTCGCAAAGTAGACGCCTTGTGTGCCACGTCACATGCTAGTCTCATATTGAGATTAGTTTTTTTTTTTTTTAAATAAAAAATTATAACCTTGATATTGAGATGTTTCCGATTATAATGGAATATACAAATACAAAGATCCAATATCTGTAACCTCCCTCTCTACTGTTTTTTTTTTTTTTTTTAATAATGAAATTCTATACAAATCCTATGATTTTGGTAAAAATAGTTTAACCTATAGTACTTCAGTAAAGCAGATCTCTATTAAGACGAAGAACCAGAGATCTCTAAGATTACCTTGTGCATCTGAGAGGCTCAAGCCATCATCTCGAGAATCTTGATGTTGCCATTGGAGTTAGCAGCGACTAATGTGGACGACTGTCCTCGCCAGCAGATCGAAGATATGAACTGTGAGGCATCGTCTTCTTCGAGACCAGACACAGAGTCAGTGTTGTTGAACATGTACGACATCACTGGCATTGGGAATGCCTTGTGGTACACGAAAACCTGTAACAGATCATAACGAAAAGAAGCTCAGCCAATCAAGATTTTATAAGTGACAATGTCTTTCATTTATTTTCTCTCTCAACCCTTACCTCGTTAGTCTCTGACCCTGTAGCTATATACCCATCAGAGACCGATAACCCAACAAAGTTCTGCAACAATCGCACGAACATAACGTGTTCTCAGAAACCAGAGATCGTAGAGAGTCTAGACATCAGATTTCTGAATAATTGGTACCTTTAAATTAGTGTGTCCAGCAAAAGAGTGGAGAGGAGTTTCGTTTACTCCAGAACCAGACATCGATAAATCCCAAAGTTTCAGCGTGTTATCAGTTGAAGAGGACACAAGAGTGGATGAATCTACAAACTTGACATAACTCACTGTCTTGCTATGACCATTCATTGTGCAAAGAGGAATCTTGGGGTTTCGAAGATCGTAGTAATACACTTTGTGATCTGCAGAACCGAATGCTAAAGACCGTCCCGAGTCTGATGGAAACTGGACACAACATACATTGGCCTTTGTCTTGATGGTCCCAATGCTAACTCCCTGAAAACATAATACAGGCATAACTATTAAACATACATCCTGAGCATTAAGATGACTGCATATTTGGAAAAATTAGTTTCGGTTTTCAATAGCCGACATTTCAAGTTAGAATTGCCTGATTGATACTCCATAGCTTGACAGTCCCATCATCGCTTCCGCTAGCCAGCAAAGTCGGGTCTGCTGATGAAATATCAATGGACCATACTCGCTTCTTATGTTCCTTCATCTCAGTAACCAACTGGCTTCTTGCAACATCCCATACCTAGAAGAAAAAAATGTAAGCCAAACTAATTTTGAAATTGGAATCTCATAACAACGATAAAACAGAATCTAAGACTAACCTGAACTACACCATCAAAGTTACTCGAAGCAATTTGGCTCTTTATGTAGCTGTTCCAACACAAACTACTTAGCTTTGACTGGCTAGCCAACTCCACAACTGGATAGTGAATGTCCCGTTTATTGTTTATGACAGAATCACATTCAAATATCTTGATCTTCTTGTTGACACCAGCAGTAGCGAAAAGCTCTCCATCACGGTCAAAAGCAAGGGCACAAACAAGATTAGAAGAGTTCAACAAATCTCCTTGTTTCAAATCTGCTTTCACTCTTAGCTTACTGAATGATAGATATTTGCACAAACCCTCAAGGAATGGATCTATCCACCCGCCTTGTCTAAAATCACTATTGTAGAAATCTTTGGGTGCCACCGGGTTGCTTACTGAGCTTTTCTCTGAGATAATCATTGAACCTTTTCCATTTTCACTACTTAATGGCGAATGCCTAGTTAATGATTTCCCTGAAGCAGCAGCCTTCATTTGTCTGTGCCTTGTCAGAAAGTAGACAGATTCTAGTTTCTTGAAATTTCTCATCAAGCGGGAGCTTTCGTAAAGTGTGCTTCCTTGACTCTCTTCATCGACTTCAACATCGCTTTCAGATGGCCGAACCCCTTGTCTAAACCGTTTCCTCGAGGTCAATAAAGCCGATGGCCCTCTGTTTGCCAGGAAGCTTATCAATGGCTGACCAGAGGGAGATTGATGATCATCTTTACTGATATCAGAGTGTGAGCTTCCCTTTTTCTTCAAAATCAATTGTCTTTTTACAACTTGCTCAATGTCGGAAGAAAGAAGGGAAACAGTATCCCGCAATCTATATGCAGATTCCTGCTTTCTCTGTTGAATCAGTAACAAGAACTCAAGTAGCGACTCCTGTTCCTCTATTCTATCCCTCAGCTCTAATGCAGCTTCACGTTCTTCCAGATTATCTCTTGGTTCGGTTATAAACTCGCTTTGCAGCAAGTCACTGCACCATAAAGAAGACTTCTCGGTCAGTTTCATTCAGTAGCAGATGATAGAGACTAACAATGCATGATACATAAAGTAAAAGAGAATATGTAAACCTCATTGTTGGTCGACAACTTGGCTCCGGATGCAGTAACCACAAGCAGAAAGAAGCTTCTTTTGGACATTTAAGCAAAATCTGAGGTGGAAGTACACGATGTCTTAAACTAGACATAGTTCTTGACTTCTCTTCTCTTGACGGTACAGGACAGAATAGCTGCAAAGGTACTAAAATTCATCTAATCGCCTTTTCCAGAAAATAATATAAGCAAAACAGAAACTTTGAATCTAAAGCAGTTAATAATTTTCTTAGAAACAACGTTAATTTCATTAACACAAACCTCGAAAAGAAGAACGCCAAGGCGGTAAACATCTGAAGCACAAGTACTTGAAGAGCCAAAATCTTCTTCAGGGCTTGTATACCAACTTGTCTCCATTTCCAATATATGTTTCATCGGAAACGGTTGATTCTTTTCTTCCCCTAGCTTCTCGATTTCCCTCTCCAGAAACTTATTATGGGCTCCTTTCTCGTCTTTTGTAATACATCTCGCTACAGCTTCCTCTCTTCTAGAGCTACCTATTTCTTTCTGGCTAATTGGACCGTCCTCCAAGGAATCAGAGCCGGAGTCCGAACAAGAAGCAGATTCAATGAACGAAACGTGGTTAAACGAAGACATGACAAAGCAAGACGGCCTGACATTATGAACAACAATGCCTTGAGAGTGAGCTGCATTCACTATCTCGACGATTTGTCTGAAAATGTGCAAGCACTCGAAAACATCTACAGATCGTTTAGGTTTATCCAGCCACTGTCTCAAGCTAACATCACCCCATTCCAAGGATCTAACAAAAGGATCAATCCGTAAAGAATCGTCTTCACTGGATTTGTGTGTACTACTACCCAACAAGCTTCGGACATACTCATCAACATGAGTAGAAGGCTTAGAACGAGTTGAAATACTCTCAAGAGGCAAGAACTCAGTGTTCCTGTCTGAAACACCAGAGATGTTGAGTCCCCTAGAGTTGGAGTTTGAAGAACCTTCCATTTATCATCCAGCAAAAGCTAACCCGAAACCAACAAGTAACCAATGACTTCTCTGGATTACCAACTCTAACTGGAATCATTTCGGATTCAGCAGCCCATTGCTTTAGATCGTTAGTTGTAAGTCATACGTTCGCCAAGAACTTAAGACATTGAGAAGAACAAAGCCCTTCTCGAGTGATCCCACCCAGGAAAATAAAACTAGGCTAGAAACGAAAGAACACTCGAGAAATTAGGAGACCCATTTAAGAAGAACAACCAAAAGATTAAAAAATATATATATATTGAAGAAAATTGCAATCTTTGATCATATAAAGAGCCAAAAGAGGAAGGAAGATTCTTTAACCCAAAAAGTTTTTAAGCTTAGTGAGAGGGAGAAGATAAGAAGTACCTGAGAGGCCACCCAGAAATAATCTTTTTGGATATCGAAACAGAACCACACAACAACAATTCCAAACACAGTTTTTCTCCTTTAAAAAAGCTGAAGCAAGCCACTCTCTCTCTCTGCCTCATAAATTCTTGGCCTTTTAGAATAACAACAAAATCGACTGCTGAAAGAAAGAAACGATTCACTCTCGAGTTCTTCTTTTATATTTTATACAAAGATATCATTTCAGTTCAGGTTTTTTTTTTCCAATTTTGTTAATCCCTCACCTCTCTTTACACACAAGCAACGTGGTTAATCTACGGCCTCACAAACTCAAAAGGAAAAATTGAAAAACCTTTTTTTTGGGGGGCCAAATGTATTCATACAGACAAACATAGGGGGACAAATCTTTAAACTTTGCTCTGGAATACAAACAGATTTGACTTTTATTATTGTATAAACTTAACTAGTAAAAGATATGGCTCCGGATATTACTCTCTTGAGACACCAACTAAACCGACCCTACTCCAAAACGTTAGTAGTCCTAGAACACTATCGATTTTTATAGCTAGCTAAGATGTGCTTTTGTAGTTTCGAGGAGGCATCACTGGTTTTGAAGTTTAATTTTGACAGACGAATTCTGTAAAAGAGGAACAGAGCTTTGTAAAATTTCACCACACACTCCAACTAATGTGATTTTATCTATCCGATTTGCAAATACAAAAACAAAAACCGAACAAAAAATCTTGATAATTGAATTCCAACAATAATTGATTCCATTATGTATTTCATGTCCCCTTTATTAATGGAATCTATATTTAATTTATATCTCGTGTATAAATCTAAGACATTCCACGTTTATAGTCCTTTGCTTGGGAATGCTTCCTTTTATTAGACTCCCTTTGCCTTACCAAAAAAGAAAACAAAATGTCAATTTTTTTTTTTTTTGTCACAACAAGCTTAATTCATATGGCAAATTGGTTTGGTTACATAAAGGGCTTTTTTAGCCAGTCCATCAGCGATTAAATTGAGATTGCGAGATATGAAAAAAATTGAAAAGGCCGAGAAGGCTTGGATAAGGCCGGAAATGTCACTTAGAGTTCCGTAGATATCCGATCTTGTCTTGCCGGAGTTAACGGCTTTGATCAGCATAGAAGAATCCGATTCAAATGAAACCGAGCTCAGACCCATCGCGATCGCTGCCTCCATAGCTGTTTTCAGAGCTATAGCTTCGGCGGCTAGGGGAGATGCAACATTGCTCATTTCTCACGGATTCTTCCCAGATTGGTTGATTATCTTTGATAACACACCACC
>OVBA01005408.1:0-19974 GCA_900406435.1 Lepidium aucheri
ATCTATTGAATTATATCTATAGATATTTGTGTAAGAGGAAATCGGATCAGGCTGTTCTGTTTCAAATTCTCAGAATCGAAAATTGGATTGAGTCAATGAAATGAGTAAATTTATTTATATGTTGAATGTTATAAAATGGAGATTTCTAACCTTATCCCATGAAGACACAAGTAGATGACCACTGCTATTGGAAAATCGGAGATTAGAAATCCCATTGGAGGGCGGATTTGAGAGCTCACGACCACGGGCCGGTATCGAAGTCATCCTAAACAACACGAAATTTAGGGTTCCACACAACTTCTCTCGCAACAAAGTCCTCTCCTTACCGGAACGAGCCAGCTCAGACTCCAACTAAACCTTCGCGTGAACAAGAGATTCAACCTGTTGTCTCGTCTCCATAGTTTTCTTGAGAAGAATCGTATTGAGAGACTTCAAGTTCTGAAACTAGAATTTTTTTTTCAGCTTCAAATTCACATTTTCATTATACACTGACACGTCACAGTTTCTTAACATTTATAAAAACTCTTCATTAAGAACCGTTTCTTAAAATTATAACTGTTTTTACTTTAATTAATTACCATAAATTACTAAAAACCTCTTAAAAAATTCTTAAGAGACCTCAATGGAGATGGTCTAACAGATGTTTTCTAAGTTTATGTGTGTTCCAAAAGAACATTGAATACTTGTGAGTGTGTGATGTGTTTATATAAATACAAATAATTGGTTGGAAAACGATGTGAAGTTCCATGTCGGATTCAAAGAGTAGATACCAAAGTTTTGTTTCAAACTCACCTTTTTTTCTCTGGCCTCAAAAAAGAACGATGAAATTCATTGTATAGTTGCAACAATTCTCATATTATTTGAACGATAAAAGATAATTCTTAGGTGCATAAAATGAAATTAAACAACATCAGAATAAAATTAACAATACCTTCCCTCAAAAGTCAAACAAAACAACAATGAACAAAAACACACACCGCTTAACTTCCGGCAACAGAACAACGTGTCCTGATCACGCCAGATGAGCCAGTCTTTACTTGAATTCTCGCCATCTTCTCCATGGACTTAGCGAAAGCCTTGTAAAACGCCTTTTCCGAACCATTGACCAGGTCGTTGACCATCTTCAACGTCGCTGAATTCTTCGTCAAGGCAGAATCAGATTGAAACAGGCCTCTCCTCTGCAGGAGAAGTCTGAAATAACTAAGATCGAAGGTTCTACGACTACCAGGATCCATCTCGAGTCGGGTGGTGTTATCGGTAAGGCTCCTACATTTGTTAGCCTTAAGGTTAGCTGCGTACACAGGATCCAGAGAAGGATCTTGCTTGACTGTCGTTGAGAAGTTATAGAGACGCTCACTCATGGACGAACAATGAGCAACACCAATCGTGTGAGCACCTGAAAGAAAAGAAAAAACCAACCTTAGAGCTAGCTCCATATCGTAGACAACTGTGACCAATCTAGTTATCGAACTTACCAGAGAGCAAAACAAGGTCTTTTAGATTAAGGCCTTGGTTACCAAAAAGTCTCTGTAACTCAGAGAAGTTACTCGTTGGTGCAGGAATATTGCTCCTAGCCTCGGACAGAATTGAGATCCTACCGTCTCTTCTTCCCGTCGGGACTTTCCATGAAGGACCTCCAGTTGCAACAACAGCGTCTCTAGCAGTCAAAGCAATGATATCAGCACAAGAAACAGTCTTAGGACATTTTGCTTCAAGTATAGTCTTAATCCCCTCTACGAATTCAAATCCTCTAAGTGTTAGATTAGGTGGTGCATCTCTCTCTGCGTTCCCTGATGTTGAATTTATCAACACCGATCCATCACATCCCTTCATTCAAACAAAAAAACCATTGTCAATATAAGCTTTTGCAAGTACATAGATAAGGATTTAGAGATTAAAATATAGATACCCTAACAAAGCAATCATGGAAGAGCATTCTGATGAGAGGAGCAGCAAGAGAAGGACCATTATGCATATGTTTTATAATATGATCTGAAATTAAGTTCTCTGCGCCTGGACAGCTTTTCGCATAGAAATTCATTTTAAGCTGAGCGTCTGATGTTCCCAACATTCCCATAAGAACTGTAATCGCAACCGCAACCGCAGTCGCTACATTCAGGTTCTTCTTCATTGAGTTGTGTTTCTCGATCTTGCTTCTCAATACTCTTTTTATGGTTTTGTGTCACAGAAGAGAGACAAGATATATAGCAACTATGGAAGGCTTTATTTATAATAGGAGTGTGTTCCTTATATGGTAAATGTAAACTATAAATCTATGTAAACCAAATTAAAACATATTTATCTTATCTATTAAATTCTTAAATTAAGTGAAACAGCACACAATATTCCGTGCTTTTCATTTTATATGTCTCAACTTCATGCTTTTAACGTAAAATAGTTTAATAATTTCTTCAGGAAACAAAAAAATTAAAAATAAAGAAAGACCTAAAAAATAAAGTTATACCCTTGAGTAATAGCCCTTAAAAGCTCCATAATTTGCTGTATTAGAATTTTAATAGTTTGGGTTACCTAATGAAGTAAAGAATTAAAGATATATAGAATTCTTTAACAAAAAAAAAATATAATTTATTTGTATAGGAAATAAAGCAAAAGGATAAAGTTTATAGAATATGGGGTCTTAAATAATTATTATCACATGTGAACAGTATGCGACTAATGTATTTTATTTTAAAGAAGGGCTATTTCATATATAGATACTTATTATATTATTTCGTTAAAAAAGAATTAATAATTGTTTTTTCATGCACGCATCAAGGTACCATATGTATAATTGTGCTATTCATCAATATTTTCTTTTAATCTTATCGGATTTGATGTTAAGATAATTACCTTTTGTTGAGCACGGTAAAATGATTACATCACTTAACTGGAAAATAATATAAAAATAGCTTTGTTGTACATTTAGACATGGCATATACAATAGATATAACATGTCAAATGAAGTATAAATGAACTCTTTAAAAAAAAAAAGAAGAGAAACCGCTAAAAATTAGACATAGGATAAAAAAATAAATCAAGAACCAAAGTTTCTTTTGCTTCTAAGCAAACAAGCGGGCGAGAGAGGACGCGAAGAGCAAGCGATCGCCAATTTCGATCTGGCGAGTAGTGGCTACCATAGCGCCATCGTCGGATCCTTCATTTCCTCAAATTTTTTAGATTTCTTTTACTTTTGGCTTTAATCTCTTCTCACTCCAATTGCATGTTGGATCCTTCTTTTCTTCTAGTTCTTCTTAGATCTCTTCTACTTTTGGCTTTAATCTCTTCAATCTCCAATTGCATGTTGGGTATTTCTTTTAGTCTCTCTTTTCCGGGTTGCTTTTTGGTTTCGCCGGCTATCTTCTCGGTTTTTCCGAGTATAATCACCAGATTTGTTCTGGTTTCTTTAATTGTTGTTAGTTCAGTAGTTTTGGTTTTATGATCTTAGTTAAGCGCTATGGTGTGGTTGCATGTGTGTTTCTTGGTCACATCCTTTATAATTTCTGCTATGTTGGGTCTAGATTGGGATTAGAGTGGGTTCTAGATCCTTTTTGACAAGGAAGTGGTTCTATTATTCGATTTTGGTCAGATGATGGCCTTCTTGGTTGATGTTAATTTTTTAGTATTACAGAGTTTCCAATCATATTATAGAGTAAATCTTCGAATCGTTGGAATTTCTTTGATTGGGGTCTGCATGTGGACTTCAATGCTATGCTAATTCAAGATGTAACCTTGCTGATGGCACTCATGGAAAAGATCAAAACATTTGGAAAACTCGGATCACATAATGGTTTCAGTAATAATTCCGGCAATGCTCACAGCAGTACTAGCCGGTGATGATTCGTATACCATAACTAACTCCAAATTGACAAGTGGAGTTTATGCAGCACCACAACGCTGCTCTTGTTCCTCCTCTTATTTGTTTTTGGGCCATGTAAATTGGAATTTTAAACCTTTATTTGTAAACCTTTATGTATTAAGTTTTGTGGTATAATAAATAAATTCAGTTTCCGGAAACAAAAAAATGATAAAATTCATAAATTTTTTCAAAAGATCATTGTGTTAATTAAAATACACGAATAGCTTTATTAAGGTAATTTAAATGTGAATATTACGGCAAGTGGTTTTTAGTCTAGTAGCTGGTGGTAAGTCCACTAAAGAAAGGCGTACATATATAATTAGGGATCGAGTTCCATCGCCTACAAAATTTATGCACAAATTTAACTAATGGATCGACCTTTGTGGCCCATATTAATATTGTCGTTGACAAAAAAATTGTAAATGTTACGCAATATATTTTGATATACTAACTACAAATTTATATGTTAAACAAAATAAACGAAATGAAATTGTAAGTGACATTTAGTATATGTGGTAAATTTATTAAAAATAGGTGTATTTGTACATCAAAAAATCGAGTTTTATGCAAAAACTTAGCTAATAGATCGTACATTTCTATTCCAATGTTAAAAAAACGAAATTATGGTAAGTCAGGGTTTAGTTGAGCCCTCTACAATTTAAATTATAATTCGCCACTTTTAATACTTTATATATTTTATTTTTGTAACCATACATTTGAGCTTTTAGTCATATTATTTGAGACCGACAAAAGCAAATAAGTTTTTATTCACCGTGGACACTTTGAATATATAATAGTAAAAAAAGAAAAAAATCTGCTTTTCCAGATGTTTGATTCTGGATGTTGGGTTGATATCTAATCAACTATTAGAGGAAGAAAAAATTGAAACAAGAAAATTAAAATAGTAATAGTTGATTATAGACCCCAATAATGGAGTGACTCAATGGAGTAAATGAGGAGTCACGTAAACATATTGTCCCACAACCTGCAACTCTTATTTTTTTTCTCTGAGTCTTCAATTCTAACAGTGCTGTAAAAATACTTTTTATGAAATGAAATTAATTATAATGTAATCGGATATAAAAATTATAATTCGATTGTTTTATAGTAAATACTATGCATTACCTAATTAGAATATTGTAAACCAATATAATCATCAAACTGAAAGCTAAATTAGTACTGTTTTTCGGCATGTAGCCTTTTATATCCTTAGAAGTTAAATTACACAAATAAGAAAATTCACTTTTTCGTTTTATGGTCAAATAAATCCACTTATATAACTGACTATAGATATAAAAAATTGTACACTCTAACGGCCATATCTTTGATATTTTGGTAACTCTCTAATATATGTGTATAATATATAATTTTTTTATCAACACTATATTACAGCTGACCAGCTCATTAACCAAAATTCTAAGTGTAATATAAACCAAAAGATTCGATATTTGGATGTGCAAATACAACTCTTTTAGTAGACTTATTACTTGCCAATAAACTAAAAGTCACCTACATATTAATATATACTGTATATATAAATTTTTTTTATTTCAAAATGTTAATAGTTAATTTATAGAAAGAGATTATCGCCTACGGCGATCAGCAAACAAACAATTTCCAGGACGATGAATATTTTTTAATATTCTATCTCCAAAAATTAACAATCCAAAAATGATGTAGGTTTTGCTCTTAGTAGTTTATCCAAAAATGAAATTAAAATTTTGTGTTTTATTATAAATAGATAGTAAAAATTTGACTTATTTTCTTGCCCGGAATCTCAGTGTTGCTAGGCAGCTGTAAGAAGAAAAACGTAAAAAACCAAAGTTGTAACATGGTTTGATATTTTAATTTTCCAGGTACTTTTGTCACTTTAGTTTAATGACCACTATAATAATTGGATAAAAGAAATTCGTTTTATTTTAAAAAATAAGAAAGAAGGAACAATGAAAAGGAAAGATACCGACGCATAATCACCTAAACCCACTAACACATTCTTTTCAATTCGCTTTACACAAATAAGGTTTTCGCAACTTTGATAATCAAATATATAAATTTTAAAGTAAGAGATATTATTACAAATACAATACAAACAGAAATACGACACATGAGTAAATTGAATTGCTACAATATATGTATTTACTTCTTCCTCTCACCTGCCTTGATGCCATTACGATGCTGTCTTCCGATTTTTAGCCATCAAAATTCTATTCATTGATTTGTGTCATAAATGGTAAAAAAAATTGCAAACTTTTGCCGTGAAAGTTCTATTCTTCTATATTGTATCATATTCCATCTGTTTTTTATTAGTTGATGTTATAGGAAAAAATTTGTTTTTAAATTGTTGATGTTTTGTATTTCCATTGTATATTTGACAATAATTTTTTTTATTTTACCCTCATTTATTTTTCTCTTCTCTCTTCTCACTTTCTTTTTTCTTCAATTAATAAATAAGGGTACAAAGTCATTTTATAAATTTTCTAATATTTGTGAAATTAGTAATACATTAACTAATTATAAACAGAGGGAGCAAATGGTAAACAATACTTCATCAGAGGTTTGAAGATTTTTATTTTGTTTTAATTTATAAAGTATTTTGTATAATTCTAGGCAAAATTTAATGAAGTTGATATTTTAACCTTTAATATTTTGCATAAATATCTATGATTGGTTAGATTGTTTTTAATTAAATATTTTAAAAGAGAGTAAATGAATTTTTTAATATTTGTGTTTTTTAGTCGGTGGTGAACACATTATTAAAATTAGAATACTAGACCATCTAAAATTTTCGCTTAGGACCCTTAGCTTCGTCCAGAGGGTTTCAACTTTCCTTCTTTACTCTCATTTGCTCAATTGAGCGGAGGCCCTTACCTTGGTTTGATTTTCAAACAACGGTAATTACCTTCAATCTAGTTCTCAATTGATTTTCTTTCCTCTAAAGCTTTAATTTTCTTGCTCAAACTTCCCTTCCTTGGAACAAATCATTCTAAATTCATATCGGTATATTATGACTTTCCTTATCTATAAGCGAAATCAGTGGTTAAATGAGCCACCATCGTGAGCCACCATAATCACCCAAACCCCCACTCTCACTTTCATCCGCTGTGCAATTCTTCTTGATTTCGTAGTGTCTTTTTCTCAATGGCAAAATAGCTCTCTCAAGCTATTAGCGCTTACAATTGAAGACGATGCACCCATTGTCTTTCCAGACAGTCCTTGTTTCCAGGCTTCCGATGGGAATCCTCTGAGTATTCTTGGGAGGTTGATGAATCATGATTGCCAAATCATGGAAAAAATGATTGAGGCGATGCCTCGAATTTGGCGAGTTAAAGATAGAGTTCGAGGTATAGCTCTGTCTCGTGAAAAATTCCAAATCATATTTCAAAGGGAGGAGAATCTGGTAACAGTCTTGGCGGAAAAACCGTGGTCTTATGATAACTGAGCGATGGTGTGCCTCTCCGTCTGATGATTTCTTATCAATGATGTCGATTTGGATTTGTATAAGAATATTCCTGTCAATTACTACACAGTTAATACTATCAACTACTTGGCTGCCTCAATAGGAAATGTTGAAGATATAACATACAATCCCAAAGTATCGCAGAAGACAGACTATGTTCACATTAAAATTTTGTTCAATGTAATGAACCCGACTAAGGAATCTAAAATCCTTAATTTGTTGTTTGGACAAAGAGTTGCTATTCTATATGAGTACGAGAAGATCAGAAAGAGATGTTTCCATTGCAGTAGATGACTCACGAGATGGCTGCCTGCCCATGGAAAGGGAGGAACAAGATGCATTAACTATGGCAAAAAGGCTAATAAGGCTTTGAGTATTTCTCCCATTGAAGCGAGCTCTTCTCAAACCAGCTCAGTACCACCTCCAGGGTTTTCAGATTTGTCCAAATTGTCCAAGGATGAGCGCCAGGTAGTAATGTAGTACATCTCACACTCTGATCCAAGAGAGCGACATGTTCACATTACAAGAGTACAACAATATGTAGAAGAGGCTGAAGAAGCTATTGACCAGCAGGTTTCAAAGAATAATGTGGATGTGATCAAGGAGAATGATGTTGTGGTTGTTACTGTGGAACCAAATAGTCAACTGGTAGGATTAAATTAACAGAGCTTATCCATAAATCAGTCTACTTCTGTACGCGATATAAACCTCTTTGAAGTTACTGTGTCGATGCAACAAACCATGGGATTCAGAATGCAAGTAATATGACGAGTTGTTGTTTAGGTACAACGCATCAGGAAGTATTTGGGCAAGCGGATCTAGGAAAAGCACGCGTAAACATCCACCCTATTGGGTAAGAAAAACTTGCACTACCAATAAAGCTTTTGTACCCGTATTGTCAACCCTCCCTAGCAATGCAGAGACAAAGAGCAATAAGAGAAAAAAGCAGAACCTGGTCCTTGTATTACTAAGTTAGATAAGGGGGAAAATACCAAACAAAAATTTGAGGTGGTCAATCCAGAATCTTCAGTAAGCAATCCAACAAATACAGAACATGCGGTGGCTTCTGGTGTGAAGCCGCTGGATCCATAATGCATCCATATGGACTAAGTAGGGGTCTTGCTGTGTTTTGGAAAGAATGTTATAAGATTGATGTACTGTATGCTTATAATCATATCATCGATATGAAAGTTCATATGAATTCCCTTTATTTCTTTGTCTCTTGCGTTTTTGGAGATCCTATGAGAGCACATCGTAAAGACGTATGTGGGATATCCTTACTCGTATTGGGCTGAATAGAAACGAACCATGGTTACTATATGGGGATTTTAATGAGCTTCAAATAATGTTGAGAAAATTGGTGGAACAGTATGTAGGGAAAGCAATTTTTAGGACTTAAAGACATGATTTCCAATTTTAAGGTTAAGGAATTACATAGCTCATACAACCCTTTTTCTTGGCTGGATGGAGGGACATTGTTTGGATTCAGTTTTGACTGGATAAAAGCTTTGGTAACAATGAGTGGTTTCAGCTATTCCCTCAATCTCGTGCGTTTTTTCTGGATATGTGGGCTTCTGACCATCACCCTTTGATAATATCTATTATAAACAAAGAAATTCAAGGGAATAGAAGATACTTTCAGTATGAAAATCGATGAATTAATGAATCATGTATTAAAGAAGTAGTTATGCAAGGATGGAGTTTGAATAGGCCTGAGGAGGTGCATATTTCTGATAGCATACATAATTGTCGGCGTGTATTATCTTAGTGGAAGAAACACACTCCCACAAACTCTGCTACTGCCATTCAACACCTAAAACACGATCTAGAGAGTGAAGTCTCTAGGGTAAATCCAAATCAGCTTTGATTCTATTAATTGAAAAAGAGCTTCAACGAGGCACACGAGGAAGAAGAGGGCTATTGGCGACAACAAAGTTGTGAGTTATGGCTTAAATTGGGTGATAAGAACACCAAGTATTTTCATAACAATGTGAAAATCAAGACAGTAAGAAATAGAATTGTCATGCTATTGGATTGACAGTCTCAAGAACAATATGAAGAAGGTACCAAGGGTGAGATTGCAACCAAGTATTTTCGAGATTTGTTTCAAAGCTCACAGCCACATCGTATGGCTTAGTTGTTAGATGGCATGTTCCCGCAAGTAATTGAGTCAATTAACAAAAAACTTACATCGATTGTTATATCCGGAGAGGTCAAACATGCAATATTTGCAATCAATGAAGATAAATGCCCAGGTGCAGATGGTTTTAGTTGCTAAGTTCTACCAACAGTTTTGGGATATTATTGGGCCAGATTTGGTTAAAGCGATCAGGAATTTCTTTGAAACGAATTAGTTCCTAGCTGATTAGAACTTTACCCCATTTTTTAAATACCAAAAGTCTCGAAACCCACCAAGATGACATAGCTTTGACCAATCAGCCCATGCTATGTAAATTATTAGATTATTTCGAAAATCTTTTTTATAAGGCTGAAGAGGATTTTTCTGCAGATTGTGTCTGAGTCTCAATGTGTGTTCGTATCCGGTAGATTAATATTTGACAATATTCTGGTGGCACATGAATTATTACACTCTCTCCGAACGAACAAGAAGAATGCAGATGGCTTTATGGCTATAAAGATTGACATGTCTAAAGCCTATGATCGAGTGGAATGGTTTTTTTTAGAGTTACTATTAAGAAAGTTGGGATTCAGTGAGACTTGGATAATATGGATAATGGCATGTGTTACTACAATCATCTATTCGATTCTCTTTAATGAAATATTCTCATTGAACCTTGACCTAATACTTGGTTATATATAGAGTTCATAACATGTATGTTTTACATATCCTCAAGAACACTTATTTCGATCTTTTCTATTCTTATCTCTAGAGTAAAAATGGCCCAACTTAACCTGAAAAAAGCATGTTACAGGAAATTCCTCAGCTCCAATTCCAATAATATAGATCCCAAAGTCTGATAACAGTGATCTACTTGCGTGTTCGATGGTATTGCTTGGATGATGGATGAATCCTTCAAAATAGGAGGTTGGAGCATCCATCCAACGTTTCCTCAGAATGTGGGGTATGGAGGACCGAGTAACAAGCACTGATCTAGGCCTCAACCATTATCAGTTTTCTTGTAAAAACAAATACAGCAATATGGTGCAGCCTATTTTGATGGCTGGATGATAACTCAAGCTAGATGGATACCTAGTGCTCCAGAAGATTACCCATCGACGTTGGTGATGTGGGAAAGGATCTCAAATGTTCATGCAGAGTTCGCGGTGGAAATGGTCTTCAAAGCCATCAAAGATCAATTGGGGAAGGTTTTAAAAATTGATGTTGATGGTGCTAAAATATTGGTTGAGGTGAATGTCATGAAAGCTCTAATAACGAAGATTGCAGTGGAGTTTGAAGATAGTGTTGAAACCCTGGTGAAGATCAGTGATATATGTGTATTTTAGTATATTTTAGAGGTGTTGTTTAGCATACTTTGCATTCGTATTCATAGCATTTGCATCTCTTTAGATGTATTTTTAGATTCATATTTCATGTACCATATAGAATTGCATACATGTTGCATAAAAAGAGTTGTAGGTACTTGGAAAACATAATTAAGAGCATCCTGGACGTTGTGGAGACGTTTGGACTGGATGATGAGCTTGGACACAATATGGAAGTAGAGCCTCACAATAGACTCGAGTAAGAACTTGAGCTTCAGGATGGACTCGAAATAGAAGAGAGCTACAAGTGAGACTCGATTTGTATTTGAGCTTCTCCATTCACTCTTGTACGAAGTGAAGCCTTATCTCACTCTAGATGGGCCGCTGAAGTTGATGGGCTGAGTTGGTCAAGTACTTTGTTATCTTTCTATCTTTAGGTTAAGTGAGGGTCTAAGTATAAAAACCTTGGGTTGTTACGAACATTTTTATTTAAGTCTTTATCTGAGTTTTTATTTCATTTTTGGCAAGTGCCGTTTTCTTTGTAATCCGGAGACAACGAACTTTCTGTTTTGATGCTTCTCTATAAAATTTCTGATTTCGTTGAACCTTGATTTTGTTTTTGAGTTCGAGTTTGTTGTTTATATTATCTGAGATGATTTTCATTTTTTGTTGTTAATTTAATGAATTATGAGTAGTTCACCTAAGGCTCTTGAGGATGAGTTAGGTTGGCGTGGATCTTAGGTTTTCTAGGTTGCTTGAGATTAGGAATGCTTAGATCTCGTCTGATTTGGTGCTGTTGACACTAGTTTCATTCTGATCAACTAAAGCTTGTTCCGGGACGTTCTAGCACCTGATAAGTGTTTGGTAGAACGTCAGATCGAACCACTTCAGAGATTCATAGGCTTAGCTCGAGGGATTGAATGTCTGAGGTGTGAATTGGCTCCAATTGAGTTGATTGTTCATGCCGATTAAATTATCAAATGCCTATGGCGATGGAGTCTGTTATTAGCTCGATCAAGTCTGTTTACCACGAGAGTGGATTCATTGCTTTGTGTTAATAGCTTGATTTATTTTTGTTACCTGTTGCTATTTACTGTTTTTCTTTGTTTTCACTCTGTTTACTGTTCTTTGCTTTATTTACTTTTAAGTTCAACTTAATTGATGCTCAAATCGAACTTAGGTTGTTAGACAAAATTCATTCTGATTGGCTTGGATTAGAGTAGTTAACTGCATCCTGATTGATAGCTTCCAGTCGGTTTGACACCTTTTGTGCTACTTCGACACGTTAGTACAAAAGGATTTGAGAATACAGTAAAATCTTGTAATCAATCAGATATGATCAACAGTGAGGTATATGTAGTTATTGCAACTACATAAACCACGATGTGACATGATGCGAGAAACTATTAGTTCATGAAAACAGAGATAAAAAGATTGAAAGACAGGGCATACACGAGCGTCATTTTGATCGGAATATGAGTTTCAGAGGCACTTTGGTTGATAATGGAAGAATAGAACAGGATGGGCGTGGGGAGAGGAGCACCATATTTTGACAATTTGATCAATATGGATCAAACTTTAACAACAACAAGACATAGCTGCAGTATCCACCAAATACAGGGGAAAAGGTGGTCACAACTGCTCCATTGGGGGGGGGACAAATTGCTACTGGTTGACAAAGGACAAGTTTCAGGATCAAGAAAAAAAATGAACAGAGATTTGAGAAGACGAACATGAGATAACTTGTTCAGCGAAGCATAGAGAGTAGAAGCTGGAACCATTAAAGGCTCACTCTTCATCTAAGAAATTTACAAAAATTAAACACTACCCAATAAACTGATGAGGTAAACTCTATAAAACAAGTGTTAACTCTTTCTACTGGTGCGTTGTTGGATTCTAAACATGATAACAAAAAGGAGGAGTCACAGGGTGAGGGAAGTTATAATCCTATGAATTGTGACCTCCTATTTGAGAGTAACAAAGAGGATGAGAGCAACGACCCTCCACTTTTGACTGTGGAGGATTTGGATAAACTAAAATCTTATGAAAAATGAAGGAGGAGGAAAAGTTGGAGTTGTTAAAGGATGTGAAGAACAAGCCATTGGCTTGCAAACCACCTTTACCACCCACACAAAGGCAATGTCTGATATACATCAATACACATCAACAGACACAAGTAAGAGAAGTAAAAAGGCTGCAGCAGGTGTGAAGGGTGTGAATTCCAAAAAACAGAATATTATGAACACTATGGAGCAGATTTAGAAAAAGCCAGACAAAGGAAATAGGGAAAAGGATCAAACTTTTCTAGAGACACTAGACATTTTGTCTCACGATATCATTTGTTTAATTTTACTTATGGTAGTTTTTTATCTTTAAAATAATTTATTGGAATTGTCAGGGCAGTGGTAGCCCAATTTCGTATAGTTATTTGAAGGATATCATTGAAAAATTTAAGTTTGATTTTTTATTTCTTATGGAAACAAAAAAATGAGATGTTTATATGGAGACTTTATTAGATGAATTTCATTTTGACAACATGATCACAGTCGAACCGACTGGAGCTAGCGGTGGTCTTTCATTATTTTGAACAACTATTTTACTGAGTTCTAAATTAAAAGAGTAAAAACATTTTTGATATATCCCTAGATCTTCGAGGTGAAAAAGCTTTTATCTCTTTGATTGATGGAGAATCGGTTTTTCACCTTTGCGAACTAGTATGGGAACGTTTAATTAGAACCGGAGTACCGACTCGAACCATGGATCATAACTGGTGATTTCAATGAGGATTCAGGATATCATAAAAATGGGGCTGAATAAGAAGCTTAAGTTCCTTCGTTCCATTCAATACTGTGTTACAAAATTGCTATTTTTTCGAGTTTCTATGTAGGGATAACACATGGTCGGGGCTAGACAAAACGAAATTATTAGATGCAAACTTCACAAATCTTTTGGCAATGAAGAATGACACTCTTTATTTCCTCATACAAAAACCGAGTATCTAAAGATGATTAGGTCATATCATAGACCAACCATGGTCAAAATAAACAATAATGAAATTAAACGAAGACCATGATTTAGCTTTAATAAACGATGGATTGGTAAGCCAGGTTTTGACAAGAGTGTTCAGATAGGTTGGACTAGATATGCGAATCTACGATGAAACCGAATATCACACAAAATATCAAATTACAGAAGAGAGATGACAAAGTGGAGTAAAAATATGGTGCTTCCAGGGAAAGATAAGATCTAGAAGTTGAAGATTAAGTTAGAATAGAAGAAAAATTTGGACTCATGTCCCACAGCAGAAATCCAACAAGTCACCTATTTTTTATGTTTGTCTTACAAAGAAGAAGAAACACACTAGAAACAAAAAGCCAAAATAGATGGCTTCATAAGGATGATAAATTAGACAAAGTTCTTTCATGCGTAAACTAAGCAACGAAGAGCCAAATAAGTTCATAGGACTCTATGGTGAGCAGGGTCCTTGGTTGGATCAAGAAGAGGATATTGAAAATAAAGCAGTACAATACTTTAATAAGTTATACAGATTAAATGGTACTACGGATTTTGATTCCTTTGGAAGGTATAGAGTCCATGGTCACTGAAGAAACATATAAATATCTGCTAATAAAGGCGACGAAAAAGCAAGTTAAAATAGCTTTATCCCTAATGGATCCCAGGAAAGCCCCAAGTCGTGATGGCATGTCTGCTTTTTTGTTTCAACAGTCTTGGAACCGTATAAAAGACAACCTAGTAAGGCTAGTAAATGATTTTATTGAGACATGTCTATTCAAGAAAGATTTAAATAGCATGAATATGTGCTTAATTTCAAAAACAACGTGACCCACTATGATGACATAATTTTGGTCCATTAGCATTTGTTATGTTATTTACAAGATTATCTCTAAAGTGGTATGTTTGAGATTAAAGAATATATATTAACTCATTTGGTTTCAGGCACACAATCGGCCTTTGTCTCCGGGCGTCTGATCTCGGACAATATCATAATTGCACAGGATACGATACATTACATGCACTAAGGATAAACAAAAGTAAAAGGGGATATATGGCTATTAAAATCTATATAAGCAAGACATATGATAGAACTGAATGGAGATTTTTAAACAAGTTATTATTGAAGTTAGGATTCCACGAACATTGGGTACGTGGGATCATGCACTGAGTTTCCTTGGTGTGTTACTCTGCCCTAATCATCAAAAGTGCTAGAGGTCAGAGGCTTACACTATGGAGACCCCCTATCACCTTATCTGTTTATTCTTTGCACAATTGCTTTGATGCAAAAATAAACATGCTGAAGCACGCAAGCAGATGACTAGGATCTCAGTAAAAAGAACATGTCCAGAATTCTCGCATTTGTTATTTGCCGATAGGACTCTGTTCTTTTGCAAGGCTAATATTGCAGAATCATTTGCTATTTTATATGTTCTAACGAAATATGAGAAGGTATCAAGTCAAAAGAGAAAGTATTCCAAATCGTCTGTTCAATTTGGGAAAGATGTGGATCCTATCACAAGAACAAAAGTTCTGGACCTTTTAGGAATTAAAAACCTAGGAGGAATGGAGTCGTACCTGGGCCTCTCGGAAAGACTAGAGGGTGCAAAAACAAAGGTTTTCACCTTTGTTAAAGAGAAAATCAATGCAAGAGTTAATTCATGGTCAGCCAAATTTCTATCCAAAGTGGGAAAGGATGTCTTAATTAAATCTATTTCCACAGCTATCACAGCTATACCCTCCTATGTTATGTCATATTATCGGCTCCCAAGGCAGTTACTTCAAAAGTCTCTACAGCCATTGCTAACTTTTGGTGGCATAAATCAAGGACAACGAAATGTATTCATTGAGTCAAATGGGAACGTTTGTGTAAGGATAAAACTAAAGGTGGTCTGGGTTTCAGAGAAATCGAGAAATTTAATTCAACTCTTTTGGCAAAACAACTATGGAGGTTACTCGATCATCCAGAATCTCTACTAGCTAGAGTTCTTTGTGGATGATACTATGTGGGTTCGTATCCTTTAGAACTCAGGAGAATATAGTCACCTTCATATGGCTGGTAGAGTATTATTTCACGAGCTTTAGTTATGAAAAGAGGTATCAAGAGAGTAGGAAATGGCGATACTATTAGGATTTGGCACGACCCATGGATTCCAGATAAATTCCCAAAGCCATCGCAGGGAGTAGGATCTCATGTATATCCAGATTTAATGGTAGCGGATCTAATTGATTCTCTATCTCGCATATGGCGGGAAGCCCTTATGCGATAAATGTTTAACCGAGGAGATGTGGATTTTATTTTAGGGATTCATTCCCACGCAGACCTACTCACAATCACCTAGGATAGCATTATACTAAAACATGGTTTTTTTCTAGTAAAATCATGTTATTTGGCGGAACGTAATACTGAACAAAAAATGATGAAATATTTTGGCCCACATGTACATAATTTACAAGCAAAATTTTGGAAAATGGAAGCTCCACGCAAGATTAAGCATTTTATATGGCATGCCTTATCAAGACAACTAGCGGTGAAAGCGAATCTCATATGACGGGAAATTCAATGTGATGTTCGGTGTAATAGATGTGGAGCAGTTGAAGAGACTATCAATCATGTATTATTCGAATGCCCTCCAACTCTTCAAACCTGGGCATTATCCAAGATATACGCTGGATCACAGTTTCTAGGATCCTCCATCTTTTCTAATATACTCTATCTTGGGAGAATGCCTAAGACAACGGAAACAAGAAGCAAAAAGCTATCCTTGGAATTTACAGTTACTAAGGAAGGCGAAGAATAAGAAGGCTTTCACAAATAAGGATAATTACCCGCATGATTTAGTTCTCGCAGCGGAAACGGAGGCGGAGGCTTGAGAGTTATCTCAGCATGGCAAATGAGGCAAATGACATGGTGAAATTCCTTCTTCCCTACACTACAATGAGGCAATTTCCAGATCATTAATGGTTAATCCGACTTTCACAGGATACAAATGTATGGTAAATGCTTCATGGAAGGATTCTGACCTCTTTACAAGATTAGGATGATATTGCTTTCCCTTTGAGCAGGTTTTAGTAAATTTGGGAGCACAAAGTATAAGACAAAGTCTCTATGCACTCCATTTGGAGTTGAGGCACTCCTTTAGGCTATGATATGTCTCATCTCACTCTAGATTATTAAGGTAGAGTTTGTGGTGGATTGTTTGGAGTTGGTGAAGATGATCGAGGACCCCTCTGCCTGACCAGCTTTTTAGCCTTACTTGGATGATTTCTTGAGACTCTGAAACTCCTTCTGCCACTGTCTGCTGGTCTTGATACCTTGCACTTAACCACAAAACCGATTACCTAGTCCATAGAGTTAGAAGGTTATCTAGAAATTAAGATTTTGTGAATGATATACCCTCCTTTGGACTCGTTTTTTTCGAATTTGAATTAAGTTAACAGAAAAAAATTTAGTAACTCTCACAGCACGAATTTAATGTTTTATAGCAGATCCAACACTTAAGCTAAACTTTGTTTGAGAGATTCAGTTGAGTTCAACTACATTTGATAATTGTTTTATCATTGGTACATAGATATATCTATTTGGGGTGTAAGATTAAAAATAAGAGATATATTAATCATATTAGAAAAAAGAAAAATATCAACATAGATATTATTATGAAAGACCCCTTAAATGGGGGTAAAAGTTTACACGCAATTTTAAATTATAGACTATAATTTTGGTATAGATGATTCATATATATATATATATATATCATTTTAAGTTCGGGTATTGGTTTTTGTTCCAGAACTTTTAGCAATTCTTTTTTGTCAATTGATAGATCGACAAGATTCGATCCATAACCTAAAGCCTACCTCTAAAATTTATTTTTAAGCAACCATAATGCAGTAGGTAAGAATCGAACCCTGATACCAAATTATTAGCTGGATCATCCTAACCACCAGACTAAGAAAAACTCGACAATTTTTAGCAGTTTATGTAATCTAATACTCTAGTCATCTCCTAATATATGACAATTAAGGTAGATGCACGATAATCAAGAAAATTTATAAAATTGATTGTAATTAATGATGTTTTTGTTTTATCTTCTGTTACAAATCTATTCTAGATCTTTCATCATTCCTTCTTTCACTTTTTCTCCTCTTACTTTTTTTGTTGCCATTATTGTCTCCCTCATCTCTATTGCCGCAATTTTCTGCTTCCAACACGCTGCCATTACTTCGGTATTGATTCCCCCTCCCCCATATCTCAAATGTTGATTTTTATCAACATTTTCTCTGCGCCGGCGAGTTTGTATGCACCTTCTTCCTAAAATCGCTTCATCTTTCATGTTAGCAAAAGGTTTCGATTTTCTTTTTCAAAATTTTCATTATTCTTAGTTAACTCATGCGACTTTGTTTGTTGCTTTTTCAATTTTTTGGGTTCATGGTAGGGTTTAACTGTTTCGAGTTTATGTACGCTATTTGGTTTGTGATTCCTTTCGTATAGTGTATGGGTTATTTTCTCTGACACATTAGGCGCTTCAGTTGGTGGGAAAACGTCGCAGTCATCGATTGTTACCTTTGAGTTAGGAATGGTGCAACTTCTTTTTGGGGTTTGTTTTCTTGATAATACGCCTTGTACCCGCGAAGTAGATGTGTTTCTCTCTTTTTTCATTGTTTGTGCATGACTGCTTGTAGAAGTCTCGAACTAAAAATTTTACCCATATGTGTCTCACCACCTGCTAAATCCCACTCCTCTGTTTGCATGCTAAATTTTTTTTTTTACTATGTCCCCAACCCCATGTCTCATAACTCAAGCTCTGCTTGCTACCCAAATGCTTCAATCTTGCAGTTTTTGCTTACTTTTGAGAAATCCTGTTTCCTGATTCGTTCCTCCATACAATCTTCTAAATGTTGTGTCTGTTACTAAGCATAATAGTCTTTTCGAAATTATTATATGTTGTTGAAAGATTACATTGTACCTATTTTTCTCTTCTAATTACATGTAGTTGCTAATTTTTGCGGTTTCTGTATATTAGTTCACACTTATTTGCTCTATAATGTTATGTTTTTTACTATCCACAATAGATGCTACATAATCTGGTACCTAGTTATTAACCATTTCCTAATAGCTCTTGTCTCTAATTATTATATGTAGTTGCTAATTGTTCTTTAAGTGGTTGATGTTACTATCCACATTAGCCACTACATAATCTTATATCGTATGGTTAACCTTTAAGCGATACACTTTTGCATGTTACCTAATTATAGTTGGTAATTGCTGTGTTAACTGGTTTCTCTTTATTAGTTCACATTTATTTTTGCCAAGTGGTTGAGTTACACATCTCATGCTTCTGTTTGATGATTTCTCGTTTGGTCCCCCGTTCCATGTATACTTATTTTAGTTGCACTTAACATTTATATATACCACCTAACTACCCTACTTTCCTCTGCAAAATAGTTTTTGCAAAGCCGACTCCTCTCAAGCTCCCAACCCGAATGATCGCTGGAGGTCACGACCTGATTGGAAATCGTGTCAGTACATACCATTAGCTTTCTACACTCAAAGCGATCAATGATGTTCTCAAACCTATTGACTTGAGGAGTTGAAGCACCCCACTCAAACTGATATTTCATTTGTCCAGCGAACCGGCCTGGTCTGGTAGCTTTGGTATTCTCTTTCTAAGCAGACAACTTGTTGTCAAGAAAAAGAAGGAAATATGGCTTGTTTTTGATGGTGGGTCAATCAGAGTTTCACTGTGTGAATTCAGGATAGTTACCGGTCTGATGTGTGGTAGGTTCCTAGCTAGACCCAATAAAAAATGAATGGCACATTTGTCAAGAAGAAACCTTATTATGGAGAAATGTTTGGTATGGAACATGCGGTGTAATCGAGATGCTAAAGGATGAAGAAGTAGCAGACATGGATATGAGGATGCGGTAAGCAGCTCTTGCGATTGTTGATGGATTCATAGTCCCGCCGTCTCACATGCCCAAAATTGACAGAGACCATGTTGAGATGGTAGAAGACCTTGATGCCTTTTTGTCTTACCCCTAGGGCAGGGCATCGTTCGACTTGTTAATGTCGTCCATCCAAGCAAGCGATGTGGTAACTATTGCAACGTTAGTTGTTGCTATTCAAGGCTTCTTTTACACCATTCAGCTCATTGTTTTGACAGTCAACGGCCTTGAAATAGATTCTTGTTGTTCATTTAAAATACTT